>VDFB02285399.1:0-24969 GCA_007258455.2 Sequoia sempervirens
AAAGGAACAAAAAATCATAGACAGACCAGTGAAAAATTAACTTTTATCAGATTTTGGTATTGTTCCTCTACTTTCCGTCAAGATTCCATCAGGTTCTGTCTAGTTTCCATTGAGTGTATCAACATAATGCTTATTTAGGAAACATTTACGCATGGTTTCAGCATCTATGCACTACATATACGCTAAATGATTTTCTACACATTGTATACCTGCTTTTCTCCAACAAACTGTTCAATAAACACCTTAACATGAAACCGTGAGAACTAATACTAAGAAACATATGCAGGTGCATTGGTAAGACCTGCCACTGGCAGGCTGCAGGATAAGGGTTTGAATCTCACCTGGTTGAAGGATGTGACAGGTTGGTGATGGTATTGGAAGAGCTTCTTAGATGGATTTTTGACCTAATAACCTAATACCACATTGCAAGCACAGCCTGTTGACTGGGCTGACCTGCTGAAAGTATGTGCTAGTTACAACCAGCCTTAGACCACATTGTTTAGCAGAAATTATTAACAGTTATCCTGATGATCTTTTATATATGCATCTCTCCCTGTTACTAACCCACATTCTGATGTTTTAATTTTCAAATAATAATACTTTATCTTTTTGGTGCTTGACCTTGTGCACTGGGGCATTATCCTTTACTACCCTTTTTTGAAAACTAAATTGTGTATTTTAATTTAATATTTAAGAAAAATTAAAGAAGTCTATTTTATTAAAAAAAAAGACGTTACATATCACAAAATATAAGAATTTATACAATTAAGAAAACATTTTTACACATTAGCTATAAACTATAGTTATACCATCCAGATTTGTATGGTTCTATCAGAAATTACCTAAAGGCAGGCGATGGAGAAGCAAGTCCAAATATACCATGTCTCCTGTTATAAAGATACCGACCAAAGCTAAGAAAAATCTCATCCATAGAGCTTCTTAAATCACTACCAAAAGCAAACTTTCCAAAGATGCTCAGTGTCAACTCAAGAAAGCTTTGATAAATATCTATTTCTTGCTCATGAAGCTGTAAATTCTGTTCCCAGCCATGCATGGCCTCGACTGTGACTTCCCTTAGGAGCTCCAGCTTCATCTGATGGAAGAAAATTGGAGTTAATGTATTCCTCCTCAAAACTAGGTTCACATATAGCAATAAATGTAACTGTGCTATAACCTTATCCCTAGTTTCTTGAATCATTGAACCTATCATATTATAGTTCTTGCAACAATTGAAATTGACTAATCAGCATATCTCTAAGCACAAAACCAAAATGATAAAATTTTATGCAAAAGTTTAAACATCAAGCGTCAATGCCAGTCTGGTCAGGAGAACTTGTTCTTGATAACTTCCATGTCTCAAGGCCCATACTGACGTTATTGAGAACCATTAGACAGAGATCTAATGCTGTTCCAGTGATATTGCAATTTAGAGAACATCATCCTATGATAGCTGTCTCTTCATTTCCAGTGTACCCAAAGCTACCAATTGGATTTTTAACTTTTATTGAGCTATAAAGAAGACCAGCACAAAAGTAGACTGCGGGTGAGAAGAGGTGGAATATTAAATTACGTTCCCAATAACACACTGAACTCAGAATTTAGTCCCAATATAGACAACGTCAAAAGAGACAAAATACCAAAAGGAATTAATAAATCATAGACATCATATACACCTCATGTAAAGATTATACCTCATTTACATGCTATGTAAATATGATTAACTTGGAAAAACAAAACGTGATTCAAAACAATTTTGCTCTCCCGATGATGCTACTTTCCAAATTTCTATAGTGCAATCGGAGATCAATGAGCCTACAACGAATAACTGGACAAGGTCAATGACATAGACATATGATATTCTACCAATTGTAAATTGACTAACCAAAGTACATCTTTTTTCTGGATAAGAGAAAGAGACTTTGATTAAATTACTTTTGTTTATTGATACAGGATGCAAAGAGTACATACAACAGACTGATTCTTTCCTAAACAAGTCATGCAGGCCATCTCAGTGATGTCTCCATGCCATTGCCTTTCCTTTTTCTTCTTTATCTTCTATCTTAAATCCTGTTTATTTATTTCAGTCTACGTTTCCTTGTCATTTCCAGATCTGCCCCGGTTGTGGTTCAAATCCATGGCTGCCATCATTTCCCAGCCCAGCAGTCTCTGCATATAACTTTGAGTCTGTAAAGTTGTTACTGGATTTTGAACCACAAACATTTGTATTTAAATTTTGGAATTTGAATCATCATCCATAGTTTTGGTTGCCAATTTCTATATTTCAAATCATCTAAGGATTTAAATAACCACATTATATCAATATATGAATGCAGTATCTATTTCTTTTGCCTCCAGGATAATGGTTTTATGTTTGTCTCTGTAATACTTAAAGTTCTTGATTTAATATAGATGTTCTCTTTTTGTCCATGTTTTATTTCCTAGGTCTTTGTCTTTTCATTATATGAAAAAACCAAAAAAAGCTTTCATTTCTATAAAAATGTGCATGGTATACTATCTCATTTTCATCCTTCATTTTTTTAAGGATAACTGGGAACATCACCGAGCCCTGAACATGGCATTACACGTGCACATGTCCTTCAAATTATATGTCATCTTTTTTTTTCTCAGGAGAAGTTAGCATTCCTGATTTACTGTACACGTTCTCTTTTCTGCATTTCTTTTGCGCCGGCTCTGTCTGGCTGTTGCATCATCGTTTCAACGCGCCCAGTTCGGTTTCGGTTAAGAAGATCAACTAAAATCCACCAGCCTAGAGTTGTTAGGGAACGATCACGGTCCTGAACGTGCTATTACATGCACATACGTTCTCCAAGTTATGGCCTGACTTATTGCAGTGTGGTAAATTGAACTTGTGCCACTCTTTTTACCGAGGCATCTTTTCAGCATTACACCACATACCTTGGATGCCATCCTTGATTCTTTATTTCATTGCATTAACATTGTTTTATATTGTAGGAGTCAATTGTATTTGAGTGGAAGCGCTTTTGACCTCAGATTATTGTTGTAATTCTTCATGATTTTCAAGAGACTGCTTGCAATGATATCACTTTACTCTCCAAATTGTATGCATGATTAATATTATTTTTTTGAGTCTATGAGATTTGAAATTGACCATTGGTCATTTAGTCTTCTCACTGTAATGAAATTATGGTTTCTTGTTAGACTTAACTTGAAATTTTAGAAAAAAAAAAATTTGGAATTTTTATTTTTGAGGGATTTGACCCATGTATTTTTTAAACACCTTTAAGTACTTGTTAATAGGGAAGGAAGAATTGTAAATACTAAATTTTATCTATTTGCTTTGGTCTTTTCACCACATTTTTCCCCATTATATAAGTTTTTTAGAATCTTTTCACCACATTTTTCCCCATTATATAAGTTTTTTAGAATGTAATGCTCATAAGTCCCTCTAGTCTCACAATTCTTAACACCACACGATTTAGTTCAATTTCAACCCAACTATATATTTTAAGAAAGTGAAGGCTTTTGTGAGGATTTTTAATAAAATTTCTAAATTTTGTGGGCTATGACCCATCTATTATTTTAGTCACTGAAAGTTACTCTATGAATGGTCATTACATCAATTACATTTTTTCTCATTATGTTGGTAATAATTACAAAACAAGGCACCCACAAAGCACATGGGAACCTCTAAGCATTTGTTAGTATGGAGAATGAACAGTGAAAACAATTCACTGCTTTAGAATTTTCACCCTCTAGACATTTTCTGCATTGTCAAAGCTTTTAGAACATGTAAAGCAATATAAGTCACTCTTGTCTTAGAATTCTAATCAACATGGAATTTAACCCAAACACAACTGAATACTGTATTTTATGTTAGTGAAGGCTTCCATATGCACGTTTAATTTTTGTAGGATTGACCCATGTTTTAAGTCATCTTCAGATGGCCTCCATGAGAAGTCATTACATTTTTGACATTTATTTTTTCACATATGTTGGTAAAAATTACATGACAAGGGGACCAACTTACCACACAAGAACCGTTGAGCGTTTCTTTTGGATTTGGATGCATTATTCCTCCCTAGTACACTAGGCTTGCTTTTGATTTGAGATTGCCTTTGGGTCGATCGTGGGTAGGTTCTCATCAGCTTTGCATGGATTCAAAGCACTTTATACAAAGAGATCAGCACATATGTAGACCTTGCAACAATGAATCAGAATCAAAAGAACATTTCGCATTTAGGTGTTCAATGTATTGTGAGATTCATGGCAGGTTTTACTACCTCTTGAGAGAAAATTATGCCTCTCTAGAAGATCTTATTCATTGTGAGGATAAAAGATGTGTAGCAGTATTCATTAGAGATACGACTCAACACAAAGTCTACATTCTTAAAAGTTGTCAACAGAAATTTGTCTCAATGTTCACTTTCAGATTCCTTTCTTCAAACTAAATTTCAAAAACACAAACAAGCACATTGTGATTTATGAATATTTTTCTTTTTCTTACAAATGTTTAATAAAATCTATTTTTCTCATAGTTCCATTAACCTAATTCGGTTTCTAATGGACAATACATATAAATTTCTTAATTGAGGAGATAGAATGGTTAATGTAATCCACTACCTTGGACTCTTTGGCTTCTAGACTCTTTCCCTACTAACAAAGTTTTTGGAGTATGTAATGCCTTATAAATCACACTTCTCTCACATTTTTTATCGATGTAGGATTTAACACAATTATAGCCCAATTGTGTAATTCAAGCAAGCATTTATTCAAGTAGGCATTTTCTTAATTTTCTATTTGCCACATTGCTAACCTTCCAATTAAATAGTTTAAATGCCTATCAGCATAAAATTATCATTTGGATGGAACTTACTAACAATTTGCAAGTACTACGGTCCACTTTTAAAAATTCATTGTAAGTAAATAGCATCAACCATGAAGCTTCAAGAAGTTTGCATAATAGCATTTGCTGCATTCCACAAGCATCCCTAGCCCTCAAACCCTCATCCCCATCCCTAGTGGTGTTTCCGTATGGTAGGACAGCAAGGGATGTCCCCTGGTTATTCACAAAATTCTCTTAACTTAATAAACATGACCTAACAATACAAAATGTCGAGGGGATGTTTGTCATCCCAAAGATGATGAGGTACGTCTGAGACATCCCTCAAACATCCCAAGTACAGTCAAATGTTCCCAATGTCAATCTTTGTTTTTATAGTGTTTTTTTTTAAAATAGCCTAGGGAAAAAATGGTTTTAAAAGGGACATGGGGGACCACAAACCCTCCCATACCCCTTATTCAACCTAGAAGACAAAAAGGCGCCTCTCCCACGATTATTTTCATTTCACTTTGCAAATTTTCTTATAAATTGTTGGTACTGCTAGAGGATACTTATAACAATTTTAAAGCCTTGTCGCCAATTTCAAACTCAAAAAGGTGCTATCATTTAGTCATTTAGCTGGATTTAGTGGTATTTTTGTTCTTCAAAGTTCTCAATTCAGCCATTAAGGTATTTGATTTTTTTTTAGGGAGTTCATTATTTATTTATTTTCAATTTGCTCTCACACAAAATCTTCAAAACCACAATTTAACAGTACTACAAATATCTTAAACATCTTTGGCATATAAAATGAGTATTGATGATAGTGATGACAATGAGATGGGTAGTGACGAAGTTTACATAATGGAAGTTGAAAGGAGTGTTGAAGGTTCTCATTCTTTTGAAAATCCAAAGATGAGTTCTATTGGAGCACCACAAGGCCGTTTTGCATGCCATTCATCCCCTCTTCAAATATTTGCAAAAGGTCCTTTCAACCCCGAAAATTCCTTCTTGTGATTTGCTACCAATATAAACGATAATAAGGGTAAAATTTAGAGGGCAGCAAGCATTGGTTGTGTCATGTTTGCAAAATTGATTATCATGGAAGCTATAGTGGAGTTGTACACTATTTATTGGGTGAGAGTGGACATAGGGTTAGAGTTTGTGATGATATAATGTTCAAAGAATGGATTGAAATGGCAATGTTGGTTGGGGAGAGTGAAGAAAAACTACTAGAATAGCTAAGAAATGTTCATCCATACCATTGCAATGTATTGATGAGTATTCTACTATATCAAATTGAGAGAGTTATAGTCTAGGGAAGAGAAAGGCCACTTCTACAAGTGAAAAAAATACAGTGATGAGGTTATTGAATTTGCAAAAACATGAGCAAGTTGATGATTCAATAGCCAAATTTTTTTATACCCATGCCATCCCATTTCATTTGGTAAGGTCTCACCATTTCAAAGGAAATCTTGAGAGATGCAATGGCAGTTGAACCCTTTTGTGTTTCCCCTAGAGAACATAGTTTGCGTACCTCCCTCTTTGACAAACAATATTCAACCGTGAATATATTATTGGAGATGAGAAGTACATGGATTGGGAGTGGTTGTTCCATTGTCATGAATGGGTGGACCAATATTCGACATTGGCTACTCAATATTATTGTTACATGCCTTATTGGTTCATACTTTCTTAGAGCTATTGACTGCTCTAGCAAACATAAGGAAGTTGATTCTTAGTTTGGCCTTTTGAAGGAAGCCGCAAAAGAGGTTGGGTCTTCTAATGTTGTGCAAATTGTGACAAATTCAGCTCAAGTTTGTAAGTTGGTTTGATGGTTGAGAGTGCTTACAAAAATATTTTTTAGACTCCATATGTGTACATGCTTTGAAATACATTGGAAAAATAGATTGGATGAAGACAACAGTAGCCAAAGATAGAGACATATAAATGTTTGTATGTGACCATCACACTTCACTTGTATTATTCTCATCTTATTCAAGGAAAGAATTCCTCAAACTAGTTGACACTAGATGTTCTAGCTATTTTATTTTATTGGAGAGGATGATGGAGGTGCAAGATGCTCTAAAATCCATGGTGGTTTGTGGAGACTGAAGAAAAAGGACTCAATCAAAGACAAAAGGGAAGAAGGTGAGACAAAAAGTGCTTGATGACACTTGGTGGTCCAATATCAAATAACATACTTTTTTATTTAATATGTTTGTACTTTGTTTTATATTTTTAATTTAAATTTTATATAGTTAATGTCATAAGTTTTTAAATATTGCTTGCAAATATATTTGCTCTATCATATCACCTGTTGTGGGGGTAATCAGGTATGTGGATACAAACTCTCTTAGCCTTGGAGAGATTTATGAGACTTTTGATAGTATGCTTGATCAAATGATGCAAAAATCCTAGAATACAATTCTATGAGGAGCATATCAAGCCTATTGTCACAAAGAGGTGGAACACAATAAACACCCATCTTCATATGGTTGCCTATGCTATTAATCCATGCACCTAGATCTAGCCGAATTCTTCCTTTGAAAGATGATGAGGTAATGGAAGGGTTTATGAAGGCCCTTTGTAAGATGTATAGCACCGAGGAGGCAACCATACTTTGGCAGTAGCGGCTTTAGTTTTATGAACGTTAGGGTCCTACATTAACAAACAAAGGCACTATTCCACAAAAAAACCCATTGGATAGTGGAAATTTCATGGGAAGGACACAATAGAGTCGAAACAACTTCCATTTGTCTACTCTCACAAATTGCTAGTTCCACTACTACAGAGAGGAACTGGTCCACCTATGGCTTCATTCACTAGATCAAGAGGAACAAGCTTACCTTAGTTGAGCAAAGAAGCTAGTTGCAATTCATAGTGTGAAATATACCAAACCAATTTTTTCAATTTTTTCAATTACAACGGCAGAGCAATACACAATCGTTAGGGTTAGCACTTAAACCAAACGATGCGGAATTCAACTCTAACCAAGAATGTACACCAGGATCCCGAGTTGGGCAAGGTGTGAACATATGGTCAGAGGATCTCAATGCAATGCTGATAAAGGGACTCTAACCAAGAATGCGCCGGATGACAAGCATATGGTCAAAGGGTCTTAATGCAATTTTGATACAAAGAACTCTAACCAAGAATGCGTCGGAGAACGACGAGCATGTGGTCAGAGGATCCCTACCAACTATTATGCTAAAGTAACTCGACGTCAAGAATGTGCTTTCCAACCTGAGATGGAATTGGAGCTACCATATGACGGAGATGCTAAGTATTACAATGCAATTAAGGAAAATAAGTGAGAATGCTGACAGTACTACTGTTCAGCTTACAACATGATAGAGAATGTCTTGCTACGAACATGAATCAAGAGTTAAATAGTGCTGCAACAATATATTGAATCTCCTTTGCTGGCTAAGGAAGCTTAGATTAGAAAACTCCAATCTAGAGACCAACTTGACAATCTGATTTTGACAGACCTGTTTTCAAATGCATAAACAGCAGCCCTAAAACTCACTATTTTGCTCACAACTCACTCCAAACTCACTCAAAATCCCTGAGACAAAGTGCATATTGATCCTAGGATGATGGCGCCCAAGATTGAATCACAAAAACTAATCAAAAGACCTCATATAATTTATGCACGAATTTCAAGGCAGTCCCAAATGGTACGGCCCTCAAGGAAGGGCGATTTGCCTTTATAAATTCAAAGACTTCATTAAAAAATCTGAAAGTTAGAGGAAAGGGTCGCCCCTCATAGACAAAGAGATAAATGCAATACCCAGAATGATTCTTTTTGTATTTTTTGACTTATGAATAAAAACAACAATCAGCTATAAGGAAAAGACAGTTCCAGAATTTCACTAGAATGCATAAACTGAACTACAAAGCCACACAACTACTACAATGCAGAAATCTCACTACAAACCACTCAAACTACAACTACCTCATCACTAGTCGCTATCTCTCAAGCAAGAAGCAATGCCAAGCTAGGAGACATACATTCCTCGAAGCAGTCCCAATACCATTCGGCAGCATAACATTCCTGTAGACGAAAGATGCCCAAATGAAGACCCAAGACTTCCTTTTATAATTTTGTGAAGACCCCTCCAGAAGCTTCTAGAAACCCTAATTCTTTTCCCTCCAAGAAATGGCGTCACTTTTCTTCGAGGCTTCATTTTTGACTTTTAATGAAAATCATCTCTTCAAGATAGGCATCCAACTTAAAGCTTCAATTTTGACCTTAATAAATATAAAATTACCTCAATGAGGCGCCACCCCTTAAAGACCACCTTTTTAACACAACATTAAGTTATGAGACTAGGCCAAGGAGGTATCATAACATTAAAATATAACATTGTTTAAATGAAATGAACTTATCTCTCCAAAAATGCATCCCAAGGCCAAAATTGAACAAACCAACTGAGTCGACTGAAGAGGAAAGCCAATTGTGCCGAGAACGACAGGACCACTGCCATAAATAGAATTTACTAAAAATAGTAAATTCCTAAAGGTGCTCGGAATGCCAAGAAAAACACACCACTGCGAAGCTCTCTGAAAACCCAGAAAGAATCCGCTATTCAATCATCAATTCACGAGCGATAGCAACCTCCAAAACACGAAACCCTAATTTCACCTTCCGAGTAGCCTACGGGTCTCTAAAATAGGCCAACAGTCAACGGAAAAGATCATGCTCGAGAGGGGGACATTACATAGTGCCTTGAGACTTCAAGACTAGTAGATTACTAAGTATTGACAAACTCCAACAACACGTTGAGATGTTGATCTTGAAGAAGTTAGGCAATTTGACGAGGAGGTGCAACCGAGATTGGTCAAGCTTCCATTGGACAAATCACAACTTTAGCTAGATAGTGACAAAAATAGCTCTTTTGATATTGATAGCTATTTTGAAGTTTAAGACTTTGAGTTCAAAGTTTGAACAATGAAATCAAAAATTTATTGTTGTTAGTGTTATACAATATATTGCTGCCATGATTAATTTTATTGCTAACATACTGCCGTTAACAGTTATACTCTTACCGCTGTCATGATATATTTAAATATTTTAAATATTTAAATTTATTACTGCTGTTATAATTCTGTCATGTTATATTGCTGCTGTTATACTGCTGTCAGTGTCATGTTATACACTGCTGCCCACTGCTGTCCATAAACTTCTAGACATTTTAGTCTCTCTCTCTCTCTCTCCATATGCACATATGCGCGCACACACACACACACATATGTATATGTATACGTATATATACATATATACATGTACATACATATATATGTATATATACATGTATATATGTATATATGTATATATGTACATAAATATATACATATATGTATGTATGTATATATATACATGTATATGTATGTATGTACATATATATATACAGATACACACACACACACACATATTCCCATTCCCCCACCATCCCCAAAAAATGGCCCTTGGACTGCCGTCCTCAAAATGCTCCGCTGCCATCCTACCATCCCCATCCATGAAACGCCATGGAATACAGAGCACTTGCAATTCCAAAAATAAAACTCGTAAAAAAATTGCACAATGGTGAAAAAATAAGAGTCGTCAAGAATAGGAAGCATACCTTAATTTTCTTTGAAAATAAATGAGGTTCAAATATTTTTCGTTGATGAAACCAATCTTTTCCAGATGATGAAAATATTCCATCCCCAAGAATAGATAATGAACGAATGAATGATGGTTTCTCATAGCAATCTGCATTGCTAGTGAGAATTTGTCGAACAAGAACAGGATCTACAATAAATAACCTAACAAACTTTCCAAGCCTAATGTAGAAAAGCTTGCTGGGGTTTCCAAGACTCTTCAAGACATCCCAACTGTGTCCAGCATCCATGTTGTTTACTTGTACTACCTATATAGAACACACAAAATCAATTTTATAATCACTTCATAAAAAAAATTCATGTAAAAATTCAGACAAAAAAACTACATTCTTGGATGCTCCTTAAAATGTGATGGCTAAACTCTAGTGAAACTAGGCAAACTTTTGCTTCAAATCCCAAAGCATAAAAAATTGATTCCAGGTCGCAAACCTTCATTGGATGGAAATACAGCTTTCAATACAATCAAGTTATTAACCCAATAATGATATTGTTGGTCTCATGATATAGGAAAATATAAACAATTAAGTTCGCATAACAGATATGAAATGGTGTGTGACTACTTTTAAAACCAATTCACTTATAAACGCCCAAATTAGAAACTAAAAAAGAATGATTTCCTGGAAATGGGTCACGTAGCTTATTCCAAAAGGTCGATATATCTCTTTCTATGCAATCTCATCCAGAAACCCTATACTCTTAATATCATGGATTGTGGATACTTGAAATATCTAGAAAAGAATTCATTTCTCCTGCAAAGACAACAAATTAAAATACACTGCAAACAAATGAAAATAATAGTGGCCATTTGAGAAAAGCTATTTTCTGAGTTCAGAAAAGAAATAGCCCTTCTTTTCTTGAAAAGTTGGAGATAAGCTTTCATATCAACTCTTAACAATATCAGTAGTGTTAAAAACATATTAAAAAAAATTCTAGTTAATACTGTCGCTAGCAAATGGTTTCCCATTTTATTGTAAATTCATATTAATTGTGAAAAGGGTAGTGTTTGCATCCAAATGTCCTCAACTAATCATAAGCGGTTAATGGGTCTAAAATACATATTAATCATTACCGCAAGCTGAATAAACTCAAAAGAGAGTAAGAAAAAGTAAACTAAAGTATGCCAATGTGACAAATCAGTTGCATGTTCTACGACAGTCCCAAGGAGACCCAACTATATATATGTACAAGGTGTATTATAATTATGCATTTGAGTTTTAAAGCAGACTCCCTATTTTCAGCTACCTTTGACCATAGATTGCTATGACTTCTGTTGAAATTCATTTTTCTTATTTTCCATGAAGGTCATAGTTTGCTTTGCAAAAACATACGCTATATTTTATTGGAGTTGTATCTTAGATTTTCGTGATTAGATAAAATCTTGACTTCACTCTAATTTATTGGTGTTGCTTCTGTGTTAATTTTGTTTATGTTATAGGTTGTGCTTTCTATAATTATAACCTACAGTGCACCTACATCATTAAATCCATTGTTTGTGCAGATTGAAAATCCTATGAATAATATCCTTTCTCCATTCTTAAGAGATAATCATGGTTCAGTTAGGAGAGAAATTGAGTATCATTATAACGTCTTATGACAACTTGTTTATTGGTCTCCTAAGTTGCTAAAATTAGTCAGTACATCTCAGCCCTGCAACTTTCACCACGTACTCCAACATTTAATAAGACAACCTTGTTCTAGTTAAAATTAGTTTTGGAGTTACATTGAGTCTTGAGGAGGGGCTGATAAAGAGGTGCATTCCAAGGACTAGGGTCAGGCCAAAAGAACATTTGGCTGAGAGATGGGGATGTCTCAATAGTCTCCTCCAAAACATAATGCCAAAGGATACTTCCATGTTGAAACTTTGAAATAAGTCCACTTCCATCATTGTAACACGTATTAAGATCTTCAATGGCCAGGGTAAATAGACTAAAATCCTCTATCCAGTGTGCTCTCCACTGCAAGAATGTTAAAAATTGGCTACCCAATTGATGTAGTCTGCAAAACTCCAGCTTATTTATCCACAGTTTTTGTTCTACTCCTGAAGTTTAGCTACAAATCTTTGACAATTGGTTGACATCAACTGGTAATATGTTTGTTTAGTGCAAGTGTGGAGGCAAGGATTCTCTATATTATTTGGATAAAACAAAGAAATTTGTATTGTTACATCGAAACATTTACAGCAGTCCATACCCTAGTCCAGACAGGGCATAACGACAATGGCAGAAAGCTATATACTAGATCGTATTCCTTTCATATTAACTACTACAAAATCTGTGAAAACAAGAGCAGGAACAGAAAAGACAAAAATATTTAGAAGAGTATAAACAAAGTATGATCAACCATCTGGAGTATGAGGATGGTATTTGATTCAATACCCAAACAGTCAAAAGTTTCATACACCAAAACCCTCCCACAAGCTGAAATTTTAAAAATTGGGGTCTCTTTTTGACACTGCAAGAACCATAGATCGGACATTTACCTCTCCTTTGGGGCTTTAAAAAGAGACATAAGGAAGCTCTAGATCCTGCTCTACCATAGCAGCATGATGACCTTTGTGAGGGTACCAAGAAGGGGCAGCAGGGATTGGGAGAGAATTTTACAGTGATGCCTTCTATTCTCGCCTCATGAACTATAGTTGTACAGCATGTCTTTTGTTGGTGGATTGCTGGTCATTTTGTTGCATGACCTCAACAAGCTTCTTTGTAGTGATTTCAATGGTGAATAGCTGTCCAATGGCCTTAATCTTTCTTTGAGGGTACCAAAGAAGGGAAAGCAGTGATTGGGAGAGAATTTTACAGTGATACCTTCTCTTCTTGCCTCATGAACTATAGTTGTACAGCATGTCTTTTGTTGGTGGATTGCTGGTCATTTTGTTGCATGACCTCAACAAGCTTCTTT
The DNA here is from genome assembly GCA_007258455.2 of Sequoia sempervirens. Lineage (NCBI taxonomy): Eukaryota > Viridiplantae > Streptophyta > Pinopsida > Cupressales > Cupressaceae > Sequoia > Sequoia sempervirens. The sequence goes on from VDFB02285399.1 coordinate 13,370, forward strand.
GTAGTGCTTTCAATGGTGAATAGCTGTCCAATGGCCTTAATCTTTCTTTGAAGTTGCCTGATGTTAGGGCTTGAGTATTGGAGGCAAATTTCCTGGTGGTGCATGCACTCTTGCAAAACCTTGTTGCAATCTTTTTGCTGCTCATTGCAGTTCACCATTAAAAAAAGAAATGTCCAATACCATTTTCATCATTTTTTTACATGTTTACTGAATGCTGATAGCTATGATGGATGAAACTCCTTTACTTTCATCAAGGTACTTCTTGGGGCTTGTGAAGCTTGTTGAAATAGTGTGTAACTATACAATGAGATGTTGATCTTAATGCAATCAAATTCACTAGCAAATGATAGATCATAAATGGAAATGAAAATCAACCCATAAATAAACACAAACCATAACATGAAGATTTACATGAAGAAAGCGTTTCAAGAAAAAACTCCACCCCTAAAGAGACCCAAGCCTATATTAATAATAAAATAAGTTACAATACATCAGGTTATCCCTTTTAACTCTAAGAGCATAACATTGCTTGAATGACTTGCAAAAGAACGTAATTCAACTACCATCTCAAGGCACCAATATATAAGAGAGATGAATACAAGATACCTTGAATGGTATCCCAAAACAAGTGGCCAATACCACACACCCAAAACTAGTTTTCCAAATCCATGTGGGATATCTCACACCTCAACAAAATGGTCAACATACATTGATAGTAACTTTGGTGATTGCCAGTACCTCCTCGTGTCAATCCTCCACATCCAGCATATTGATGCCTTTCTATTTTGGGCAGTCGATGTTTCATGGTCACCTGGTCCACACCGCTTACAGAACATCCCCATTTTGTCTTGGTTACTTTGACATTCTCAGGCAAAGTGACCCCATTTGTTACATTTTATGCATTGGATCATTAGTTGTCCCTTCACATCGTACTGTATTCTACTCCTTGGTCCATTATTATTGAACCAATTGCTATTTGCTCGGTTCCTGTATCCGCCTGAAGATGCATTGGTATTGATATTTTGAGGTTTTAGCAATGTGGTCGGAGGAGTTGACTATTCTCCTTGGGTGAAGAGCACTTGTGTGCTTCTTGTTTTCAAATTGTATGGGCATTCCTTGATGGAATGTCCCATCTCTTGGCAAATATCATAGAATAAATTTTTTAGATAGTTTGCCTTTGTGTGACCCTCTCCTTTGCAGTCAATGCACCACAGTTCCTTGTTTCCCCTTGTATTATCCTTCTCGGCCTTCAGCTCTTTCATCATTCTCATCATGTCCTTTCTCAATGCTTGGACAATCTTTGATTCATCATCGTTGTTGTCGTTTGTCCTCTCATCATTGAGCATCTTCCTCTTTCCTCGAGAAGATGTCTTGTCTTTGCTTTCTATGTCCATTGCCAGATTGTAGGTGTCGACGTACGATGACAGAGGTACAACCTTCATTTTTTTCCTTAGCGAAGGGATCAACCCTTTGATGAACCACCTCTTCTTCACCCCGTTGGGTGGTTGGCTTTCCAACTTGACAAAAAGTTCCTTGAGTCTACGATTGTAGGCTCGTACATTCTTGTGCTTACCTTGTTTAGTATTATATATCTCTACTACAATCTCGTTGTCGTCTCTCAAGAGTTTGAATTCTTCATAGAACACTCGTTTCAATGCTTCCCATGTGTTTTTATGTCCTACATCCAGTTTGGTATACCAATTGATTGCTTTCCCTGAGAGTTGTTGGAAATGCTCTATGCCAATATGCTCTATCATCTTGATTGTTCGCCATCCAAATTGTCTCACAAGTTTTACAATGTCGTATGGGGTCCTTCGACTTGTTTCCGATGAACTTTGGAAGTTTCTACTGCTCATTCAGACTTGCTGGGGGAGTCACCATCTTGCCTCTCTGATGCACCTTTTGTGATAGTGACTTGCTTGGAGAGTATTGATTTGTATGTTTCGGTGCCTTCCTTGCACTCTCAAACACATTGCAATCCTCTACTCATCCTTCATCAATGTTTGTCACCTTCGGGCTGCCTTCAAGGTTCTTTCAATGCTCCCTCTGTCTTGGTGTTTTTGGCTCGAGTCGTCTGATGTTTTGATCTTCCTTCAATTTCCACAGCTCAATCTAGTGAATGGTCTCTATCAAGTCATCCATATGCTTCCTTCGGCCTTCCCCTTTGTCTGACTCTATTCATTTGAATTGCTCTTGGACGGTGGGTTGGCGGTTTCTTGCCTTGCCCCTCGCCCAATGGTGTGTCTTCCGACGATGACCCTTCTTCATCTGATGTTTTCCTGATGGTGTTCTCTTCCTCACTTTCCCCTTCGTCCAATGCTGATGGTTTAGATGGTTCTATAACTTGGTCGGCAAGGTCCGTCTATGTTTCATCGTCGGGAAGTGGTAGATGTCCGGCTATTTCAATCCAATCTCCCCTTGTAAGTTCTCTTGTCCTAACCATTCTTCGTCTCTCTCGACTATGGCTTCTGCTCACACTTTGGCTTCGACTTCTATTCTTGGGTGGACTTGGACTTTTTTTGAGAAATCCTTTTCCTTTGTCAACTTCATCCCTTAGTCGTCGTCGACGTTCAGTTTGTTCTTTTATCCTTAAGGATCTTTTTATTTTTTGATCAATTGATTTGTGACTGCTTTGTTTTAGCTTTTCATTTTTGTTTAAGGTTAATGGCATTAATTCTTTGACATATGTTGTCGATCAATGTCAGGCTATTTTTCTTCTCTTCTAGTTTGTTCTTCGTACTATTGCAGGATCTGCTACCTTCATTGTTCCCTATGTTTCTCAGCGTGAAGGTCTTGCAATATGATATAGTGTCATGCTATTACTCTCGATAGCCTGTCGAGAAGACAATCGACCACCAGATTGACAGTCAAATTATCCCAGATGGTGGCCTGAGGGGCCTCTCGCCTAAGAGCTTCCCTCCGTACATGCTCCTTGAGTGAGATATCCCACAAATGTATGAGGCCTTCTGTTAGCGTGTCTTCTCTTTCCTCGTTTGCTTGCACCAGCTCTTTAGTTGGCTGGTCCATTATATTGCCAGAGTTTGTATCATCAACAACACGAAATGTTTACTCGCAAAGTTACTTGACCGATTAACACTGAGTAAACAAGAATATATAAAAACATGAATAGAACATATCAATTACATAGACATTGCACATAATATAAGTGTTGTATTCATTCATTAGATAAACAATAAGTACATAATATATCAAAATGTGCGGTCCCCAACTACAAGTGAATCATCAAATATATAGTCAGCCGATGTTGGTTGAGCACACCAACCGTCAGCAACTACTCAACCGTCGGGGATTAATTCTCAATTACAACATATACTAATTGCTTTTTGTTGTGCACAATATTATTTATTTATTTATTATTTGGCCAGCTAAATAGGATTAATTACTTGTGGCCGACTACAAAACCCAAATGATGAATCATGTTGTAATGCCCATAGAGTCTAGATCCTATCCCTATCAAATGACACATCTCTTGCCAAAGAACACTATGGAGTCTATACAAACCTAGATATTTGAGTGTCATCGTGCCATTTTCATGAATCAAATTGTAATGTCCATGAGACAATTCTTGCCAAAGAACATTGTAAGCTCTACTATCTCCAACATTCACATCATCCTTGTACGAGTCATGTAATTTGATCACCTCTTTGAAAAACAACTTGACTTCATGAGGAAAAATAACCAAAAAATGTGATGACTCACAACAACATATATGCAAACCTCTAAAACTTTTGTGATGAGAGCTTGAAGAGTCTCCTTCCTATCCCAATTAGTATTAGACAAGAAATGCAACTCTCTCAAGATGATCCTATTTGATTTGATGTTGCATGAAAATATCCACAAACTCCACCCAAACAAGGGTTGCTACATGTACTCACCGTTGTGTTTGTGTTGCACCACTTGGCTCCTCCTATATAAGGAAGAATTTGGAATACCGAAACCTTGAGTTCCAATAGACCCTTCAATGAGATGGCAAGTTGTACCTCTCAAAATATATGCAAATCAGACTGTGTATGGGTTGGAAACAAGTTACAATAGTCACAAATCACCTGGGATCTCACCCAAATCAGAACTATGATTGCTGAAATATTTGTGCCCTTCAGCTGAAACCTTCTACCAACATTGACTAGTGATAAAACCTCTATAAAATGTACAAATGTGCAGCTGTTCATGACTGATGGCAGCAGCTCATGATCTAAGATTAGCAATACGGGCAATGCAGTTGCAATACTAAAACTTGCAAAAATTAAAAATGTGATCGACTAGTGATAAAACCTCTATAAAACCTCAATAAAATGTACAAACATGTAGCTGTTCATGACTGATGACAGAAGTTTACGACCTAACATTAGCAACACCAGCAATATGACAATGATATAGTAGTTGCAATACTAAAATTTCCTTGCAAAAATAAAAAAATTTAAGCAATGTAGAGGCTAAAAACATCCCTATAAAGACTGAAAAACACTCCTTCCCATGACTAAAAAGACCTGCATATCCACTTGCATGAGTGTAACTGAAATAATATGGTAGCTGATAATGGTGATAACAGCAGCATTAATTATGACAATTTGGTTCATAGCTGTCATGGGTATTGTTGATGTGATTTTTGTGACTGCACCAACACAGAACAAAGTTGCCAACAGCTATTCCGTTCTCTCTTGATCAAAGTATTCCGTACGCTAAGATTGCAGAGAGATCGTACGTTCAACTCCAAGGTTCCTTCAATGCAATGGAATACACTCAGTTGGCTCGTTGTGATTTGTTGTTTCACGAGGGGACTTAACAATCGTTCAGAATGAAGCAGCTGACAGCAGATTAATGATAGAAGGGGATTTCGGTAATAATGGATGATTTGGCAATAAGGTACGAATTTCCTAAAACTAACCAGAAATGTACTGAATTGAAATGAATACAGGGTTTAGAAGATCTAAGTTCTATCCTAAAGGCAGGGAATGTGGGATCAACTTCAACAGGCTTCAACCAGATTTTGCTTCGCCTCACGTTGGACAGCTTCAACAAAGTCGGTGCAATCTTCAAGGGAGCAGCGAAAGGTATTCAGATTACAACTCAACATGCAAATACCATCAAGACGACGCTTACAAACACATAAATCGCAATCGAAGTTAAGTTTGAAAAGTATTCCAGTTGACCACACAAGGCAAACTTGCCGTCAGCAAGCTGCTAGTGGTATGGATTAAACGAAGCTGCCTTAATCAAACACCACAATCCACAACTAACATCTACTTGCATGAAAATGAAAATTACTCTAATCAAAGATACTTGAAGTAGAAGGGCGAAGAAATCTTGCTAGCTGCTGATAACAAAAGACAAAATCATCATCAATGAAACTCTTTTTATTATGATAGTTTTCACAACAACTTCTTACAAAGTTCTCAAGGGACAACTTTCCTTCTCCTTCAAACTATGCTATGCTAACAAACTATGCTAAACTACTCTCTGCTCTATTCTCTAGTCTATGTCTAATCTAATAATTACAAATGAGGGGATGGCCCCTTTGAGGAAGCTGGCCCACCCGTATCGGACGGCTCAATTGAGCATCACTGGATGGCCCAGACACAGCCACCCTAAACAAGATTCACCCTAAAAACCGCCACCAAGAGAAGTGGGGTAATAAATGAACAGTGGATCCTCCACTCACTCTCAAAATAGCATAGGCAATTAATGCCCACCATCATCCTCCAAAAGGGCATTTCCATTTTCTTTCTCCTTGGCCACAAAATCAATGAACCTGGCCAGTATTGCCTCAACTTCCTGAATTGAAATAGGCGGGATATGATCAAGTCGCCACCAAGAGGAGTGGGTAATAATGAACAGTTGATCCTCCACTAATTTCAAAATAGCATGTGCAATTAATGCCCACCATCGCCTTCTAGAAGATCATCATCATCCGTATAGGCATTTCCATTCTCCTTTCCCTACGCAAAATCAATGAACCCGCCAAGATCGGCTCAACTTCCCGAATTGAAATAGGGCGTGATATGATCAAGCTGAAACCTGCATCGCTACCATCTACCCACATGTCGAGTGCAGACTTCCTCCTGCAAGGCCATATATCCGGTATTCCCAACGCCGAGGAAAGTTGGAAGTGTTCCAAAGTCATCCCGCATGTACCCTTCACCCTCCTAAAAGAAAGGCTTAATCTACTCCATTAAACCATCAAAGATTCTTCAAGTCAATCTCCTAGCAAGATATTCCCGAAATGGTTCAGACCCTATCTATAATATCCCACGGCCTTCACTGGGTCGACCCACCAGGTTGGCACTCGTTAATCCCTGTTCCATTAACCTAAGAGTACCATCCGCAAAATCATACCTATCAATCTCGTATCACGCCTCCCCTCAATCCAACATCTATAAGGGAGTATGCATCAAAGTCTCCAAATAATAACCTTGCTTGATAGGGTATGGAGTACCATCCCAGTCCGATCAACCATCCATCCAGCTATAATGCCGGAAGCCCGTAAGCATGAGCAAGATCCCTCCATAAACTTTTTTGTCTCAACATCTAACGCTGCAACCCACCTATCTCCGCTTGTGCCATCTTTCTCAAATCTTCCAAGCCACTAACTCCATTCTCTAGGAAATTCGGGCTTGAAGCTCAATCGCCGGATTCTCCTTCTACAAGGATGAGACAAGTGTTGTAATGATCCTATCAAAGTCTTGTGCTCCTTCAATTTCTTGCATTTCCCTTCAGTCCGGAGCAATCTATCCTTGAGTGCCTGGTAGGAGTTATCACACTCTTCAATTATTTGTGCTCTCATGGGGTGACCTAACTCCATGGTGGTAATCACATAGTTTTCTAGAACATCATATCGATCACACTCAACCCTTGGCACAGCTATGTGAAGGGTGTGAGAGCCATCCTCATCTGCTGAAATCTTTGAAAACTTCCTAGCTCTCTTCTTTGTTGGAGGCGCGCTGATCCTACTCAGGAATTCCTCCATCTCAACTGCTGGATCAGCCTCTTCAGTGGGGCTCCTCCTCATTCTATCTCTGAGCCAATCCGGTACCACCTGCTGTAAATCTGAAATAATAAGTGGTTGCTCATTCCTTGCTTCCTCTTCACGGACTTCTTCTCTAACTTCATCTTGGCGAGGCTCACCAACTTCCACAGGCTGAGTATCTCCTGAACCTTGGGCCTCTTGCCCTATAATCATGTCATCCTCCAATGCCGCCTCAATCTCCTGCTGGAAGTGTGTATCTGTGGCCGTTTCTTCATCTTCTTCCTGCTGGATATCTCTGATAGGCACGTTGACACTCTGGCCAACAGACTCCCTTTGAGGTGGCTGATTTGCCTCCTGCAATTCTTGTCCCTTATTTCTCTGATCAGAAAACAATGAAATCTCTTGTATACTTGGAGAACGTGTCTCCAATGGTGTAGGTGATGCCACATTGACTCTTGGAGGCTCTGGCTGGATTGGCTCCTTCCTTCGTGACTCTGGAGCTCGAGCAACCTGCTTCTTCGTAACAGTTCGCGACCTATGATCTCCCATCAAGTTGTAAGTAAGAGGGATGGACCTGTTCTTCAGCCTATTCACATGCCTCTCGACCCATCCTCTGGTGAATGTCAGGACTGGTATGCCAAGTGTATCCAAATCCGCAATCTCCGGCTCTGACCAATCTGGAAGCGGGAGTGGTGTATCCCTTACTATCTCATAATCTAGATGAATAGCATTCATATCCTCGTCTACCTAGTCCAGCACTAGAATAATCTCGCACTCCTTGATCATGCCCAAAGGTAATCTTGAAAACATCATTTTTCTTACCTCAGCTTCATCCAATGCACCAGCCCAATAATCTTCAATATTTGCCTTATGCCTGAACTCCTCTGACAGTATCCATCTAATGTTCTTGTGAGGATCATAATACTGCCTATAGTGTGATAAGAAAGGTGGGAAAACTGAAGCTCATTTTCAGCTTCCTTGGCTGCCTACAATGAAGGACACACTTCATCTGAATTTCCCATGATGATTGGGAAGTCAAGTCCTCCTTTCTTCTTCTTCTTTTTCTTATCGTAGGCAATGAGTTGCCTAGATATTTCTAACATCAATATCCTGTTCGTAGGGTATCTGGGCAGCCTATATGGATATGAAGAGAACCCTTGCAGCCTGATATAAGTAAATTTCGGATATTGGATGAACCAACACTCGTACTTTTCTATCAATTCTTGAGCTTCCTTGGAGATCCTATGATGAGTTCTTTGCTAAAGTGATCTCGTTATGTGCATGGTGAAGGCGTCATTGACTCTCTTGTAATGAGATGTACTTGTCAAGTGCAGCTGCGGACAAGCCTCATGAATCTTAAATTGCTGAGAGTCACACCCAATAGGCTCCTTGTATGATATTCCTCTGTATTTCGTCATACGAGCCAACATGTAGATGATGTATGAGCCCATGTAGAATGTCCTCATTCTCACACTTCGGAGCTGCTCGTGCAAATTATCACTGATTATCACCACCCAATTAATAAACTCCTTGCCTTCCAGCACAAGATTGATGTAATAAAACATCCAAGGCTCAAAGATGAATGCCTGGCGACATCCTCCAACTCTACTTAGCATCGTGATCAAATCACAGCATTCCTACTTCAAATCATCTGAGATTATCTATTTTGGCAACTTTGTGCGAGTGGGCTTGGGCTTGTTCATCCAACGAGAGTTAATCATATCAGCACACCTTTCAAATGTTGAAGCATACATCCGCTCAGCACGTTCTCTCGTTTTGTAGATCATCTTCTCATGTGAGGGAATTCCAAATGCTTTGCCAATAGCCGCAAGCGTGAGGTTGGCAAACAATCTGCCATCAGGTGAGACAATAGACCTGTGCTCAAGGTTGTAGCAGTTAGCACACTCCATGATTAATTTCGGACACTGAATTGCTAGTGGAAAACCAGCAGCTGCATATAGTCCACTCTTGACAATATTATGTGAAGTGATTGATGGACAATGGCCTCCAACTCCCATTATTCGACTTTTGAAAGCTTCCATGTTGAAAGAGCCCAAGTCCGTGTCAGCTAACTTGCCCAACCTCGAAGAGAACTTCGACTCCGGCAGGAAAGACTTCCTCAGCTTCTTGATCACAACTTGTTTGGACGCATTTGCCTTGCTGGATTCAGCACTATTTTCCTTGCCAATTGCTCTTACTTCAGCCATTCTACAAAAATAAAAGAGTCATTAGAATTTAACTTAAAAAAATAAAATCTCATTGGGGCTGCCAGCAGACTTTCGAAAATGAGAAGCTGCAGCGCTAAATTTCAACTTCAAACCTCAACTCCTCTTGCAGCAACTTCAAACTTTCAGCACTTAGAAAATTATCTTGCAGCAATACAACTTCAGCACTTAGAAAAAAAATTCGACCCAAGCCTACTTCAGCACTTTTCAGCTTCAAATTTATTTCACACTTTAAGCCAACTTCAGCTTCAACACATTCAACTTTCCTCACACTGCAATCCTCTTTTACTTCAAGTCGAACTTCTTCACCAAGTTTTAGCTTGCACTTCAACAACTGATAAAGAAAATGAAAATCATCTCAATTCTTATAGCCAAGTCGATTTCTAGAAGAAGCCAATTTTAGCAAGAATTTGAATTTCCCTCCTCTGGCAGCTGCAACACTTGGCATCTGGCATCTGGAATATTTTGACCTTCTAGAATTTCAAGAAGATTCATGACTTCACTGGTCAAGGCGTATCATCTTTTGAAAATATTAACTTCAACTATAACCTTAAGGAATTCACTTCACCAGCTGAGGCATTGACACTTTGATTTTATCCATCTCTGGCTCGAGAAGATTATTCTCACAAAGAATTTAATCAAATCCATCTAGGCAATTAATTTCAAATTCACCATTCAAGGCATTTTATCTTCAACAAGAACACTTATATTCCTTACCTTAGAAAATTTTTTAAAAAAATTTCCTTAGGAAATTCATGAATCAGGCGCCCATAAAAAAATCATCTCAAAATCCTTGGCGAGGTGTAGAAAATTTTAAAATCCACTCTTTGTTGAATATATCCAGTACCCAGAAGAAAATTCCCTTCAGAAAGCATCAAATTCATGGGTCTACGAAAGAAGGGGTTCATTTAATTTTTGAATTTTTAGACCTTAGAAAAATATTTTCTTCAAAATTTGTCTTCATTCATCATCTCTAGGCGTATTTTTCTTGCTTGGCCTTGACAATTTTTATCAACCTTATGAAGCTGGCACATTCTGACTCCTCGCCAATTCATCCATGCCTCAGAAAATTCCATCAACTCTCTTGCAAACTTAGGCATATTTCTTTGAGAAAGGTGGAATTTAAATATTTAGAAAAGATATTTCATCATCTCCACTTCTCCAGCATGGGCGCATATAGGGGGTCTAGAAGGAATTTTGAATTTTGCCTTAGGCAAATTTGTTCACCACCATCTCTCTTCCATTTGGGCACATTTTGCATGTTGAGGAGGAATTAACACTTAGCACATGTCTTAGCTTCATCTTGGACTTGGGCGCATTTGACATGTCAAGGTGGAATTTTCTAACACAACAATTTTCTTCTTCACACCTCTAGAGATGGGCGCATTTCACTAGGAGTACAGGAACTTCCAACGATTTAGAAACTTTTTTCTCCATCCACCTTCACCTTGGGCGCATATTGGGGGTGGTGAAGGAATTTTTGATACTTAGAACATTTCCAACGTCCTTCATAGCCTAGTAAGTTGGGCGCATTCAAGGGGTCATGGAGGAATTTCTAACACTTTGAACATTTTTCAAAGAGCTAACACCTTCAACATGTTTGGGCTTGAAGGGTCAAGGAGGAAGTTTCCAACGCCTCTTAACTTGTCTTAGCTTCACCCCTAACATGGGCGCATTTAGGGGGTCTAGAAGGATTTAGCAACGCCTTAGCACGTTTTCTTCACCTTGACTAGATGAGGGCGCATTTAGGGGGTGGTGAAGGAAATTAACATGACTTAGAAACTTTTTTTATGTCTTCCATGGCTAGAGGACTTGGGCGCATTTGGAGACCCCTACAGGAATTAACAACACTTTGAAATTTTTCTAGATTTCTTTCCATCATGGGCGCATTTAGGGGGCTAAGCAGGAATATCTCATGCCTTAGACAATTTTTCATGGCTTCTTCTCCTTGAGGGCGCATTTGAGGGGGTGAGTAGGAATTTCAACACTTGAAACTTTTTCCATCTTTCTGCCAATCTCACCTTGGGCGCATTTTGACTAGGCAACAGGAATTTGTTCAGACGACATTTTTCAGCTTGCTCGCCCTTATTTAGTAAGCCTTCTGATTTCATACCTCTGAAGCTTGGATTGATTTGGAATTCGCGCCACAGGATCTTCATGACCTAGTTGATCTGTTCACACTGCCATCTCGTGTTGACTTGCTATTTATAGCATGTTTCTAGAGGTGATTTACTATTTATAGTAACTGCTTGGTTTTAGGACTTCCACAACTCCGTTTGACTTGAAATCTGATTGGCGTGATCCTCATGGGTTGACTTGCCTGTTCACACTAGCACCTGTTGCTGACTTGCTATTTATAGCCTATTTCAGAAATGACTTACTATAAATAG
>VDFB02285400.1:0-42997 GCA_007258455.2 Sequoia sempervirens
TGCTAAAAATTAATGATCTATTTTTAACAACATGCCTACTTTATTTGGTCATCATCTAATTTGGAAAGAGACTTTATTTGGAATAGAATTGAAGGATATTATGGTTGTTGATTTAGTTATACATGTTAAATTTTTACATTTACGGAGAATCATATGTTGAGTTATACTTTTAATTCTTTTATTCATCTAGAATTTATAATTTCAAGGCTTTACGCTAATATGTTCTTCTAGATTGTTTATGTAGACACCTAAATTTGACCATTTATATTTGGTCAAATTTATCCTTATTTTGTCTATTCCATCTCCCCATCCACATTAATTAAATAATATTATCATTATTTAATTAATATTCATCATTTTCCTAAGGTTCCCTAAGGTATTTAATTATTTAATTAAATACTTTACTACCATACGTTTCCTCTCTAAATTAAATAAAGGGACTAATTTATTTAATTTAGTCATAAACCGTGTAGGATTTTAATTTAAATATTTAATTCCCTCCCCCCATTTTCTCTCACTTAGTCACATCCTCCATAACCCATCACTAATATTGATTAACTTGCATAATCCTTGATTAAGGATGTTCACATTCCTAATCCATGATTGGGAGGTGTCACATCCCTCCATAATATGCAAGTTGTCCCTAATCTTCCTCCATTACCCTAATCATCTTTCTAACCCCTCACTTGTACATCCTAATCCATTGGTTATCTAGCCTAATCAAACCCTTGGTCAACCCCCTAATAAATGCTACCCATACCCCCAATGGAATTTTTAAATCCATTTTATTCATCCCACATCCCCCAATGGAATTTTAAAATTCTATTTATTCTTTCTAGGATTTTAGAGGAATTTTTAATTCCTCTCCCATCCCCATGAGGATTATAAAGGAAATTTCAAATTCCCTCTTGTCACATCCTTCCCATGATTTGGGAGGATGAGACAAGTAACCCCTTTTGACCTTTTTCACCTCATCCCTAAGTATAATCCACATCACTCTAAGTACACCACCTCACCCTCCTCTCATCCCTCCATGTGATGAGGCTTTTTATCCCATCATGAGTTCACATGCCTCAAGGCATCTCAACCCTTGATCTCTCCCCATCCTTCAATCCTCACCGTTCATTATCCTCTCTCCTCCTAAATGTCTAAAAAAACAGTCATTTTTTCATTCACTACACACCACACAGTTGCATGCACACATGATATCAACTCTTATGCAAACAAAAAACTTCATACAAATATAGCCAAATCCTACCATTTTGTGACCAAATTGAGCAAAAAAAGGTGTTATGTTGCTGAAATTTGACCATGAGCACACAAACCATTGAATCCAAGGGGCAATCGCATCAACAAGCTTGATCTCAAGGCCATTTTCTTGCTACTTGGTGCAGGTTTGAGCTTCATCTTGGCCCTAATCTAAGTGTTTGCTTGAGTTTGATTTTCTTGCTTTATTTGTGTTTTCCTTGCATTTTAGTTAGCAAAAATTCACTGTACATACTTTTGGCATGCCAGGTGGGACCCACGTCATGAGTCATTTAACCTGTTTTGCAAGTTTTTTATTTTAGGAAAATTGTAGGTTTTAGCTTCAAAGGTGGATCTGTTGCATAGGCAGATACACTTGACACAGGGGTGGTTGCGCCTTTCAGACAAGTGATTGTGATTCTCCTCCAACCTTCATCGGTATTGAAAACCTTCAGAGGTAGTTGTGCACATCCACAGGTGGCTATAAATACTTCAGGGGTAGCTATGCTTCCCAATGGGCAGATGTGCCTTGGCTCCAACATTCACCAATAGCAAAAGTCTTCAAGGTCAAACTTGATTCTTGACAGGCTTGATTCCATGCAGGTGGATAAAAAATTCCATAGGTGACTCCCCCAATCCTTCATGGGAAAATCTATAGATTAATAGGTGGTTGTGCTAATACTTTAGAGGCATATTCTATTCTTGGGTGATTCTTCTTTGTACATCATCAACAACAAAAGGTATAAAAAAATATTTTTCAATAGAATTTTTACATCACTCTTATAGTTTGTCTTTCCAAAAAAAATTATCTGGGGGCTTTTCCCATGGAACCCTTATGTGGGGGATTGCATCTATCCCCTCGTACCCCCTATTGTTAGGGTAGGTGTTCCAACCCCCTTCGGGTTAACACTCACCTTCTTTTGGACATTTTTTAAATTTTCTATTCATCTTTTTATGCAACTTGATATCATTTGTCCAAGACCAAAATCAAACTACTAACACATCTTCTATAGGTTAATGGTAAAAGAATTCTTTTTGTTTATCACTAATCTAGGCACATTTCGATTTCTAAAGGGTCAATTTACACTGTTTGTTGTGTTTGGGATTGTTCACTAGTGTATGCTCTCCCCTTACACTACGTGTGAGCTTGGGGATCAAAAACCATGAATTAATCCAAGTCCACTTATGAGTCTACCCAAGAGTGCTAGCCTGCACATATGCTCTCCCCTTGCACTACATGAGAGCCTAAGGATTATAAATGCCTAGCATACCCTTCCCTTTAGGAGGCCTTCTTGGGGATTTCATCACCCCAAGGGACGACCTCAACCACATGAATGGGTGGGGTATATAAAGGGGGGAGAACAAAAGTTGTACACTAATCCAGTCATGTCATGTTTGGTGAAGCGTCAATACTTGGGTGATTCCAAGTTAGGTGTGTAGGGTTGGTCTGAGCTTTCTTGCAAAAAGTTCCCAACCCACACTTGTGATAGATTGGTGTTCATGGACGTGTCTCACACACCCTCCTGGTGTTTAGAGGATGCACTAGAGAGCCTATATTATCCTAGCATAAGACCTATTGATCGTAGCTTAGTGTGGTGCAAGAGATGCATATTGTACCCTGAAGCTACTCACCACATTCTCCCTTAGGTCGAGATAGAGATCTTCAAGTGAACTTTGATAGTTCTCAAGGAGAGAGAGAAGGTGTGCATGTGCCATTGAGCCTGTGTCACCTGATCTCTAGCTATCTACCTTCGTGAGAAAGGGTGTTCCACCCGAGACCCGAGTATCAAGGAGTATTAAGCTAAGCAATTGGGTGGTGGGCTTACACTGTCTATACACCTACCTGATTAATCTAGGTTTGTGTTGTTTGGCGTGTCTTCTTGTGTGATACCAGTAATTTCCTTGTGTCTATCTTAGTTCATGTTTATTTGTCTAATCTTTATTTTATCCTTTGCCTTTGTATCTGTTAAATAAATATTTGAGCAGCTCCCTTCGGGTTTATCTTTTGTATTGTGTGTGCGACGACCTATGCATCACCGAGTTTGCTCAGCCTGTTTATCAAAGTTTTGATATGCCGCTTTGCACATCTACTCTTCGCAGCTTCGGGTATCGGCATTCCTTTCGAATCCTGGGAAACTCCGTCGTGCTTCCACATGTCACAGTTACAAGATGCTTTTGTTTCTTATTACCTTGAAGCCTCGTCGGGCTACAAAATGCTTCCACGAAGCCTTCATTCTTGAAAGGTGTTGGTGGGCCCCGCGTCTTGCTACGTGGCAACCGTTCGCAAATCTTTCAACGCGGGGATGAAATAGCAACCGTAGGCAGCGAATGCTACCACACATCTTTTATGCTCAGCTCATGGAGCGTTCCCTCCATTGTGATAAGGTTCTCAGCCCATTCGACATGTGTTGCATTTTTGCAAATCCTCAGCAGCGATGGGAGAAAGGTTCATGTGGGCAGCGAAAGGCTGCCATGTGCCTAATGGCTGATCTGTTATGCGGGCGATAAGCCGGATGAACTAAATAATGCTATTGGTTGCTGCTTGTCATAATCATTCGCAGCGACAAATACTTGTTTGATCGAGCCTAGATGGGACCACCGCCATCATTACAAAGGATGCACCTATGCCCATGATGACTGGATGTTGTGTTCTGGCTTGATGCTGTTGTAACAGCCTTGGGAATATTCTGATGGAGGCATCATTGCAGAAGATGGCGAGATATTTTATGTTATTGCTCTTCGAAGTGGTGGGAGGTTTTCCTGCTATATATACTTTCTCTATTGAGTAGAAAAAGGGGGTCGACCGAAACTGGAGAAAAGTACACTAGTTTTAGCAAAAGGACGCCAGGCCTCTCTTACTATTTTATTTAAATGAAAAACTCTCAGACTGTGCCAATTGTTCGACCTTTCTATTTTTCCATGCTTTTGATCAAACTGTGAATTGTGCTTTATATTGTCTTGACAATTCATTTGAAGAACTTCTATATACACTGAATGCAAGTTTGCTTACCTAGATCATGTCTAATGACTCTTCTTGGCAGTAAAATGTATGCAACATTATTTTATGTTAATAAATGAGTTGTCTATGCTATAACCTAAGTATCTGATGTTTTGGAACACCACAACACCATTCAAGCCCTTAAATCTATGATTTATCGTGCCTATCATCAAATCTTGGCGAATCGCCTTAGGTTAGACTTTGTTTTATTGTATTTGTTTCCTTTTCCCTTTCCAAACCCCATTATAGAAGAAGTCGACTTCTCTAAAATCTGGAGGTTACTCAGTTTAGCGCAAAAGGTCCCCCTTAAACTGAGTTTCCCATTAGACTCTATTACCTTGTCAAATTTTGGCGTCAATAATATCATTTTCCAGTCCATAGGAAGATCCGCTTGACACAGAGGTGAATTCACTCTACCCTTGGGAAACTGCACTTTTTACAGAGGTGACTGTGTATCCCAGTCCATTGGTCATCCAATTATTCATTCCCCACAAATAGATCCGCTTGGCATAGAGTTGGTTGCATTGTTTTACATAGGAAACTACGTTTCACCACATAGACTATCCATTTCATCATCCTTCATAGAAAAAATCGCATCCTTAAGAGGTAGATTTTCTCTTCCCATGGGTGATTCTACTCTATTGATAGGTGGATACACCATCCGTTGTCATCCAATCTAGTCCATCCTACATAGACGAATACACCCTATCTATAGGTGGATCAGTTGGTTCCCTCTGTCATCCTTCTTAGGTGGATACACCATGCCTATAGGTAGATCTATTGGTATCTCTGTCATCTTAGATAGGTGGATGCACCCTCTCCATAGGTAGATCCGTTCTCCATATAAAATCCAAAGAGTTGAAATCTTTCTTATCACGATTAGCCTATATCTTCTTGAGTCCAAAACTGTAATCCAGTCATTTTTCCTCTTCATATCCATCTCCAAATGATCTCTTTCATCTCATAGACTACCATCAACCTATCTAAAACATCATATCCTTAGAACAAGGAGTCAGCTAAACCCATCTTATTGACATCTAAATCATCCCCAATTTCCAAAATCTAACCTAGATACTTAATTGAGATCCTAGATCCTAAATCAATCATTCATCGTAATGCTTTCTTGGGAACTTAGCCTATCCCAAGTCAATAATCCCTCATTCAAACTATTTCACCTTGATCTAGAGTTATAGTTTACATCGATATCTCCTCTTGCTTGAGAACTTAGCCTATCTCAAGTAGGAAATCATCCAAGCAAAATTTGACATAGGATCTCAAATCAACCATCCATCCAACAATCACTTCATCATTTTAGCTGCATCCTTGAACTTAGGAGACCATCCCACCATATCTTCCAATTCATCTTAATATGAGCTTAAATCAAATCCTAATATGACCTTAAATCCAATCCTAATATGAGCTTAATCTACATCCCAATTTGAGCTTTAGTACATCCACATCTAATATCTTCTAACATCAAAATAAATCTTTTCCCATTTTTCTCTAATCCATTTTATTCACCTTCTAATAATCTCCTTCCATCTCTTCCATTATACGTTCCCATCTAATTCAACATCATGAATCCTTATCCTCGTCCAACATGACCAAACATAGTAATTGTGGGAGATCCTAATTATACTAGAGATGACAATGAAAGTCTTGTTGATCAAGATGAGTGTGAAATAGATTCCTTTGATGCTATCATTGCTATCAATCTTGTCCCAAATATCTCCCATGATCCAATCATTCATCCAAGATATCCCATCATGTCTCTATGCACCCTGATTAGTAATCATCATGCTACCTTTGACAAAGGAAATCCATTATCTCCTCCATCCGCATATCCATCTTATCCCACATCTACATCTCCCTCGTATCCATCACCCACATATCCCTCTCATCCAATATCCATACCTCCATCTGCTCTTATAGCCATATCTCAACCTTCCTCTTTGCACAACAACACTATCACCTTCATCCCTAGTTCAAATCCACAATCCAATTATCCTCCAAACTATCTCACAATCCATAATCCTACTCCTCCAATTTGTGATCCCAATCCACCATCCACATCTTCTTATCTCAACCCACCATCCACATCCTCCTATCTCAATTCACCATCCACATCTTCCCATCCCAATCCACCATCCACATCTTCCTATCCCAACCCCCAATCCACTTCATCCTATATTAATCCACCATCCATACCCTCCTCTATCACTCCACCTTCCACTCCCTCGTATCTCAAGATCCTCCCTCCAATCCATCATACTTCCATCCTCTATCTAATTCTAATCCCCTAATCTATAGTCCTAGTACTTCACCCATTCATAATCCTTTATCTATTTCCAAACATCTATCTAAACCTAAAAAATACAAGTATCTCATTTCAAATGTCATCCAAGGACTCGTGGTAAAGAAGTCATCACCAAACCCAAATCCCAAAGTTGTGGAGTTAATTCACCCCACTCCACCATCCACGGTCATTAGTGATGACACCCTTTTTCATCCCACACCCATCGTTCCTCTTCCCACTCCTAACGCCATCCCAACTATTGAATCCATCCCAAAACCCATTGAATTCATTCAAAACCAATCCCCTTATTCTACTCCTAGCATTCACAAAAACTAATCCCATGAACCTCATGAACCCTCTATCCATCCATCCACCCCATTTGAGGAATCCATCCAAAAATCCTCCACTACCCTACCACCCACACACATTGAAACATTCCAAGAGATTGTTCCAAAGCATACCAACACATCCCCTCATCCAAATACAGATCATACTATCACACCTAACCCCTCTCATGATTCCTTACCTTCCCCTCATCCACATTAGGATCCTACCCTCACATATACTCCATATCAAGATCATAGTCCCTCATCAACTGCATCCCATGATCCCCTTGTCACTCAAGATCCAATCACTCCTTGCAATCCCTCTCATGACCCCTTATCATCCCCTCTTCCAAATCAAGATCCTACCATCCCATTTTCTCCACCTCACGATCCTTTATTATCACCTATCCCAACTATCCCAACACCACCTCCATACCCCCTTGGTACTCTTATATTCATCCATGGTGGTTCTCTTGCAATAGAATAAGAACAACTCATTGCCACCACCCATCCTCCTCCACCTAATAATGGACTCGCATCATGCTTCCAAAATAACAAGCATCCTATGATAAACCGCATTCTCAAGACCATGAACTATCAAGGCAAAGGCTTAGGCCTTCATGATAAGGGTATATTAGAGCCTATCCATGTCAAAGGAAATCCGTGAACACAAGGCCTTGGCTACGTATCTCAAGGCTCACAATCAAAAAATGTTGGTACAACCTTTGTCCAACCTAAGCAGGCCTTTTCCAAAATGAAGATAGGCTCCTCCCATCACTCCACCAAATCATGTGTTGCCATTATCCCCCCTCCTTCATCATATCAACTCAAAGCAACTATCCATATCCCTCCTTTATCCTCAAAGTCCATTTTGGGTCACTATGTCTTGCAATCCACCATCGCAAATCCTCCATCTCTTAAATCCATTTTGGGTCCTCATGTTCCACTATCCACCACCACACATCATCCATCTCCTAAGTCCATTTCGGGTCCTTATATACCAAAATCCCATCCCCCATCTCATATCATTACTCCCTTCATCCACCAATCTCCTATCCCTATCACCCATCATAAACATCCCACTTTCATAATCCCTAATTAGGATCAAGAAAGGCACACCTTCGTGCACTTCATTCAACATCCTCCATCCACGTGTCATCTCCAAAATCCTACTTCTATCACTCTCCATCCATGCGCCATCCCCAAAATCTCTTCACATCATCTATCTCCTCACACTCATACCATTGCTATTGGAAGCACTTTGTATGCCACATTAAAAATGCATAAATCCAAACATCCACATGAATCTAAATATCACCATGTCCCCTCAAAAGTACATGATGAAGAAAATTAAAATCCAATCCAAAATCCAAATCAATCCCAAAGGCTACAAAGGCACACCAAATCAAAAATCAAAACCATGTGGATTGTAAACGAGAAAGATGCAATACCTTCAAAAGAAAAATCCATAATGGCATCCAAAGTTGTTAATCCAAAAGCTACGAATCCCCATCCCCCATCTCCTAAATAGGGACCCAAAATTCACTATCACAACTCCTCCACCAATCCAAATTTCTCCATCCATTAGTCCTCCTATCATTTCACATCCACCACAATATGTGCCCATGTTGGTTCTGAACACATCCTCCCATCACAATCCTCTTCCATCCTTTCATCCATACACTTTCAAACATACCATCCATTATCCCACATATCTCCCCCATCAAACACCTTTAATTCATGCCCTTGCATAAACCATCTATCTTAATAAGGTTGTACCAGTTCATCCACTAGTCACTTCAAACATGTGATCTTATTACCTTGGAATGTAACTTGATGCTTTAGTCCTTCCTCCACCTCCTTATCACATGTCTTCCAAATCCACTTATCCACATCCCTATCCTCATCCACCTCCATCCATTCAAAAAGTCAAAAAGTCCAAAAAACCAAAAAAAAGAAGTCAAACAAATCCAAAAAAAAATTCAAAAAAATAAAAAATCCAAAATATCCAAAACAAAAGTCCAGATATATATATATATATATCAAAAAAAGAGAAAAAAAATAGTAAAGAGAAATACTTCGTCTAATGGTGAAAACTTGGTAAACAAGTGCCTTGGATAAGTACCACGATGAAAACCTAACAAACAGACATCACGTGTAACTCCCCCATCCATTTGATTTCACACTTGGGGGAAAATTCATACTAAGCATTCCCTTCCTCCATTTCCTCCATCCAACCTATCTTACCCATCTTACCTATCATATCCCATTTATCTCAATCCTTCCACCCACCATGGGATCTTGATATAAATAGGGGAAAATATATATACAAGCTTTGGATACCTCTTGGAATAAATTCACTCTATCCACATCATCATATTTCTTATCCTCCCCATCATGCTATCATCCACCTACCTTCCCTATTTACCTACCATACCATCATCCATCTCCCTTCCTTATCTACCCATCCTTCCTGCCTCATCACACATGACATATCTAGAGTGGGGCATTTTATTCCTTTATGACATGGTCCTTGGAGATATCATTCCATACCATCCATCCATCCTATCATCCCTTCCATCCCCATCCTTACCTCCCATCCATACATCCAATAATCCCTTCCATCTAAAACTCCTTATCTTTCTATCCATTCATCCTATCATCTTTCTAGCTCCCCATCTTTATCTATCCCTCCATTCATCCCTATCCTCATCCTATCCCATAATCCCTTGTCATTGGTATCTAGCTATAGGCTACCCCCATGCAATCCAATGCCACCAATACCATTGTCATCACTCCTACCTCTTTCCACCATCTTTCTAATATCCTATCACCTTCCATCACTCATCTATCCATCCTAGCGCCCTCCAAATTAATCTCTTGATGATTTGGATAACTATCCCATTCCTGAGCTTCCTATAATTAACATCCTCTTGTAAATATTGTACATCTTGTATATATCAATTGTCTTATACATAAGGTCAGTCTTGTGTCATCATCTAGGTCCATCATTGTGCATACTTGTCACTAGGTCCCATCTTTGTGTGTGTTGTGTCCCCAAGAGGTCCTATCCAGTTGGTTCCTATAAAAAAGTTCACTAGCCCCTCGAGGTTTCAATCCATCTTAGATAATTGTTGTCATGTTGATCCTAGAATCTACCCCATCCATCTTTGGTCTTCATAGGATATATCGTTCCTCACATCAAACCACATCAGTTCATCCACTCATCATCCTCATGGCAAAGGATATTTGAGATTTATTAGTGCTTTTGGAATTTTTTTATCTTTTGAGCTTCCTACTATACCTACTCAAGTTTTCCACAATCCATCATATCATGGTGCGCTCTGATTGCTAAAAATAGGGGCATCTCTTAGTTTTTCATGATCATGTTTTCCTAGTTGCCTTGTGTTGTACCCACCAAGATCCTTTGTGGTCTTGTGTTATGCTGGGGTAACCTCTTATGTTTGTGGTTTTTTGACATCGACCCCACAAAAGCCCTTTGCGACTTATTTAGATGTTGGATAAACCTTTTTGTTTGTTATGTGAATCCTATGCATGCACTACGAAGTCACCTTGGTTCCTCATAGGTCCTGGTGCATATTATCCCATGCTATATCAAATTAAGTGCTCACTACATGGTAGCATAATGCATAAAAATTAAATTGCTCAATTTTAGTCACTATCCTATCATCCCTCATCTACCATTTTACCATCTATCATTTCCCCCATCATTTTCATTTTTTTTCCTCCTATTTCTATCCTAATTGTTGGGTTTTGGTCGTGCAAGTGAGTTCCCCCATCCATTTCCCTATCATTCATTTGTCCTTTCATATTTTCCATCATTTCATTTTTATTAAGTTGTTTAGGATGATATAGATTTGTTATTCTAAGCATCTTTTCCATCATTGCATTTTCATTAGGTTGTGTAGGATCTAATATAGATTTGTTATTCCAAGCATCTTTTCTTCTATCATATTCATCCATTTCATCAATCCACTTACTTCAAGAAAATCTCACTCCCTACAATCTAGCATAAATCATTCAATCACATCCTTCGTCTTGTTCCCAACCTTACTACATGCCTTGATTTGAATTCAACCATCACCATCAAGATGTATCCTTTCCAATCTTTGTGTTGTTTCAAGATAGATCATACCCACATCAACAACACTCCAATCATCATCATTAGGATGTATCCTTCCCAATCTTTGTGTTGTTTCAAGATATATCATTCCCACATCAATAACACTCCATCCATCATCAATTAATCTTGTCTTTTTAGCATGACCGGGGCAACATCACGTTTGTTTTTTAATATTTTTTTGCTTGCTCTCTCTTCATCTTCCCCATCTAGTATCTCTTTCTCTTACCATCCTCCCTGTCTATCCATCATCTTGCATCATCTTCCTTATTTATCCTTGCATCCTCCCATTCATTTCAAGAGCACAATCGTGTTCTATTGAACCCGCATGTCCTCTCGAGGGGGCATCCTTAATCCAAACCCTCATCTTCATTCACATCATCTTCCTTCCTAGTCACTCCTTTGAATGACTGGGGCATCTTCCCTAATCTAACCAAATTCTTCTAGGTGCCAAGTCTTAATATTCTTTGAAATGATGTTACTTTTTAACATCATCTCAAAGAGGGGAAAAATGTAGACACTTGAATTTGACCATTTACATTTGCTCAAATTTATCCTTATTTTGATTATTCCATCTTCCCATCCACATTAATTAAATAATATTGTCATTATTTAATTAATATTCATCATTTTCCTAAGGTTCCCTAAGGTATTTAATTATTTAATTAAATAATTTACTTCCTTACATTTCCTCTCTAAATTAAATAAATGGACTAATTTATTTAATTTATTCATAAACCTTATAGGAATTAAATTTAAATATTTATTCCTTCCCCCCATTTTCTCTCACCTAGTCACATCCTCCACAACCTATCACTAATCCGATTAACTTACATAATCCTTTATTAAGGATGTGCACACTCCTAATCCATGATTAGGAGGTGTCACATCCTCCATAATATGCAAGTTGTCCCTAATCTTCTTCCATTAGCCTAATCATCTTTCTAACCCCTCACTTGTACATTCTAATCCATTGATTATCTAGCCTAATCAAACCCTTGGTCAACCTCCTAATAAATGCTACCCATACCCCAATAGAATTTTTAATTCCATTTTATTCATTCCACATCCCCCAATGGAATTTTAAATTCCATTTATTCTTTCTAGGCTTTTAGAGGAATTTTTAATTCCTCTCCCATCCCCATGAGGATTATAAAAGGAATTTTAAATTCCCTCTTGTCACATCCTTCCCATGATTTCGGAGGATGGGACAAGTAACCCCTTTTGAACTTTTCCACCTCATCCCTAAGTACACTCCACATCACTCTAAGTATGCCACCTCATCCTCCTCTCATCCCTGAGCCATGTGATGACACTTGTCCTCCCATCATGAGTTGAGATGCCTCAAGGATTCTCAACCCTTGATCTCTCCCCCTCCTTCAATCCTCACCGTTCATTATCCTCTCCCCTCCTAAATGACTAAAAAGACATTCATTTTTTCATTTAGTACAAACTACACATTGGCATGGACACATGCTATCAACTCTTATGCAACCAAAAACCTTCATGCAATTGTAGCCAAATCCTACCATTTTGTGACCAAATTGAACAAAAAAAGGTGTTATGCTGCCAAAATTTGATAGTGAGCACACAAACCATTGAATCCAAGGGGAAATCACGTCAAAAAGATCGATATCAAGGCCATTTTCATGCTATTTGGTGTAGGTTTGAGCTTCATCTCAGCCCTAATCTAAGTGTTTGCTTGAGTTTTCTTTGCTTGGTTTATTTGTTGTTTTCTTGCATTTTAGTTTGCAAAAATTCACTACACACAGTTTCATTTACTTCTCAATTATAGGTAATGCCAAACAATAACAAAGGGATTGTCTAGTAGCTAAGACAAATCAATTTTGCAGTCAATCATCTCCAAATCAACAAGCAAAGGATTACAAAATGATTTCAATAACAAATTTAGTTCACTTATACCCTTAAAAAATTGGTATATTCTTAATTGTTGTAGATGACATCCTTGTTTTTAATATTATTTTTATAACTATCCTTGTTGGTAATGCTATCGACTAACAAGGTGCTTTCCTTCCTACTAAAGTAGTTCAATTTACTATATATATTTTTATTTATGTCTATGCATGTTTCTAATAATTGACTGAACTATTTTGAACCATTTTTCACCTTTCTCTATTATTACTATTGTACCTTTATAACTATCCTTGTTGGTAATGCTATCAACTAACAAGGTACTTGTCTTCCTACTAGATTAGTTCATTTTACTATATATATTTTTATTTATGTCTATGCACGCTTCTTATAATTGAATCAACTATTCTAGACCATTTTTTACCTTTCTCTATTATTACTATTGTATCTTCAACAAGTGATGTTGCATCTAATTCCTATTGATAAGATGTGTAATATGTTAGTTGGTTTAAAGTTTTGTTGTTAGAATAATTAATTTGTTGATATTACTACTATAATAAAAATTTATTAAATCGCTTGACATATTAAAGATGAAGTTGTTGAACAACTTTTAAAGTTTTGCTTCTAAATGATGTTTAAAAGTTAAAATAAAAGAACTTAATTCAAAGAGAGGCAATGCCAAATGAGAATTAAAGTTCTAAATATGACACAATTTAATAATTACATTTGAACATAAATGCATTTAACTTTAAATTGATGAGAGATGTTAGAATTTGTAAATATAGCAATTCTTGAATACTCTATGAAACAAATAGATATAAAATAGATTAAAAAAATATACATATTCATTATCCTTTATTAAACATTTCTTTTCTTATTGTTAATTTTTAAAACATTTAAAACTAATAGATATAAATTTTATTTATTTTATTATTATCATTTTAATCACAATATCCTATATTTTCTCTATTTCACTTTTTCAATAAATTAAAATTGATTCAAATATGATTTTTTTTTGTATTCATGGATCCACAACCCTTTAAATAAAAAATAATATCATTTATCAAATATGACAATAAATATAATTAAAATGTGACATGAAAATAAGTTTGCACTATTAACTTTTAAAAAGTCAAAATAATAATAATAAAAATTCTATAACTTACATCACACCAATATTGATGTTCACAATTATTATCCAGTAGAATATTAGATAAATTAATTTTGGTATTTTAAGATAAACTTGAAATAAAAATATACATTAGAAAACTTGATCAAACTATTTGAAATCTAGCATTTCATTGATTCATTTATTACCAAATCCTCCATACACAAAAACTAATAATTCCTTTTTGAACTTTAATTCTTCCTAACATTCACACCTACCTCTTTTATGATTCTATATTTTTTGTTGTTGCTATGCAGCTCTCCATATAATCATTATGTAATTGAATTCTTCTTATTCCAATATTTAAAAAAAAAAACTATTTTATTGAATTTTAAAACAGAAAAATAAGCCATATCTAAGTATTTTAAGAGCCTACAACAGAATATACAATTTCCCATTATCATTTAAGGTTAATTATGTAAAGGGCATATGGGTTCAACCCGTACTAGCTCCGTATAAAGATATTTTCAACACATAGGACAACAACAAATAATATTATCCATTGTACATTTAAAACAACAAGAATGATAACTTCAGGAACAATTTATAATTCTGAAATAATATTCATCTATTTTGCATTCCTTTTTTTAGATAATAACCTCAAAATAATCTCCATCGCTCAAGACAAAAGTAGTGATGTCAGGCAACTTTTTATTGGAGAAGCAGCCCATAGTTATGAAACTTTTGCATTGAAATCAATCCAAGGAGGTATTTTTAACAATGAGGATTATTACCAGCCATAGATCCATTGTTTATCTTTTCAATAAACAATTCCACATGTGAAAAGGGTTTGAGTTTAGCATTAGCTGTATTTGCCATAGGATCCCCTGAAAATCAGATTTTAAAGTCTCAGCTGTGTAGAAAGTAGTTGTTTATATCCAGATTTAGTTTAAAGAAACCCTTAGCTGGCTACTGGCTAGCCTGCATCTTTGTCTTTCCATATTCTCAACCATCTTTAAGAGTGGGGTTACAATCCAATCTTCATTGGATTTTTGTTTGCCCTCTTATATTCAATTTATTTCCTTCTGAGAAGGCTTGAGCTGTGAGGTTTTCTGTGGTAGATGTTGAAGAAAATTTAAGATCTGTGAAAATCAAGTTGATGGTATCATCCAAAAGCATGGAAAAAATCAGAGCAGTTGTCAAGAAATGGAGAAGGTTTGCCAAGATTGGAGTGACTGCATGCTCTAAGGGAACTTGTCCTTCATTAGACACTGATCATGCTCCTGATCATCCTGTTTCTTCATGTGAGGACAATGAAAATTTAGAGGAAGTTCCACAGGAGGGTTCAGAACCAAATGATTTTGTTCCTGTCTATGTTGGAAGGACCAAGAGGCGCTATATAATCTCTTCTAAGAATCTAAATCATCCTTTACTGAGGATTCTCATCAAGAGATCAGAGGAGGATCACCATGATGGATACAGAGTTCCATGTGAGGTTGTTCTTTTTGATCATCTGCTGTGGATGCTGAAAAATGAGGATCCTCTTCTTTCGCAGACCGATTCTTTAGAAGAGCTGGTGGATTTTTATGCTTGCTGAGGAATTTAGCTTGTTTGTCTAGTTTAGTTTCATCGAGGCATGCAGTTTATCTTAGATATGGCAGAGTTTTATTAGATACTGTAATGTAATAATATTTTCTTGAGATCCTCTGAGGGTGGGTTACTGACAAGGCAGCAATATTTATTCTCAGACAGACTACTAGTTGTCTGAAATGCTTTGTAACAACCTTGTGTGCCCTTATGGGTATTCACTTATATCAAAATAGAACAGTCCTGTGTATTTGGTAGGAAGGTTTTCACTTTACACTTCAAATGCATTTGATTAAGTCTTTTGAGGCATACTGCATGAAAAAGAAAAATAATTAGTTTGTAGGTATAAATCAGTATGAATGAATCAAGGAAACCATGGAAAAAAGATGTCAGAGATATCTTACTACAAATTAAAATTGAAATATCCAGGTACACAGAACGACAGTTCTGTGATGGACATACCTGACCTTGAGTTTTAATGTTGTACAGTTATTTTTTTTTATATCTTGTTGTATTTTTCTTTTTTCTGTTATGAATCATGAAATATGATCTCAAATATTGACTAAAAAAATGTTTACATAATCTAATCCAAAAAAATTATTAACCATCTTGAAAGTTTTATTCTAATCTAAAATATCATCCTTGCATGTATTTCTTCAATCTCTCTTGATATTTATCATAATAGCCAATACACATTTTGTTGCAAGGTGTGCGCCCTTGGTCTCCTTGTGACGTGCAGAGCAGCGCTCTGGGTTTGTGATGTGGCTTAACCACCTCTGGTTGATTCATTAACTTGATGATTGTATCCAATCGATCTTTTGATGCAACGACAACAACACACTTATGAAATTTACCATAACCATACTCAAAACATATCAATTTTTTTGAACTGGGCATTAAAGATTACCCTTAAATCACAAACCAGATCCATGTTTACAATCTCAAAATTAAATTTTAATGCTCTCACCAATGTCTGATTATATTTTGAATTAACAAAATGCACTAAATAATCAAATATTGAATCAGAGATGTACAAAATATCAGATTTTTGGGTGTGTGACAGATTTTACCGCAAGAGTTTTTCTAAAACTTTCTATCTTCCTTATTGGGTATCACTAAAGTTAGTTTCTCTGCGAGCTTGACGTCTGCCCACATTATTTTCTCGTCATCATTAGTAGCAATTGGGTCACGTCATTTTGAAAAATGCAGATTCCATATGCCCCAATACTGTCATTTCATGACGTGGATGAGCTTTATATAAACCGAAGATTATGGTGGTGGTTTCTACTCATCATCTTGTTGCGGCCATCCATTGATTTCTAGTTGCCACCCACAGAAACATACTCCACGTGGACCCTTTAACAGCTAAGCTGATTCTTTTTTAATTCTGCAAGTTGTACCCAACCAGAAATCATTAAACAACAGAACAGTTATCTAATTTCTTCTCTGGTTTGTTGTTTATCACGAAATAATTGAGCTTAAAGTACAAGACAACATGTAAGGTCATTTTTTTTCTGTAAAAATGTATCAATTTGGAAGGTTGTTGGAGAGTTTTAATGCATTGACTTCTTTTAACTTATTTATTGAACAATGCTGAAATTTCATGATTGAAAAGACCCAAAAAGACTATCTTAATATAAAACAAGTATTAATGCATTGACTTACTTTCATTCCACTTTGTTAACTTCATTAACAAGAGATTTTGGAATATATACAATGTTCTGTGGTCATTGAAAAGATGGTTTTGATAGAGACAACCAGACAGGGAATAATACAGTTTGTATCATCCTTTTTAAACATGGCTTAAACACGTCAATACAACTAGCAAAAACAGATTTAGTCTAGCTTGCCAGTGCACTCAAAACTGTAATGTTGGAAGATATCGAACTGCAAATAAAAATGATATTTAAGCATGTAGATGAGTTTGTGGCAAGACACAACGTTGGCCTTTCTAGAAGAAGAGAATCAAAAACACATAACCATGCAAATTTGTATTTTTCTTCATCCGGAATACATTGAATACAGTCTATCACATTTTATATGTTATAGATTTTGATTAACATGTAAAACCTGCAAAACCATCTTTGTAAATTTAAAATCCACTTAAACATCTAGATATTCACATCAAACATATCATCTGAATAATGGAATAAGCACATAGCTAAACACCCACAACTTTTAAAACAAGAAAAGATGCACAATCTATAAGAGAACTAAGTTGTCTAGGATCTTATAACATATGAAACATATCATCTTCACAACCCACAAAGAAACAAGGGAAGTAGGTTGTCCATGAGCTTGCATAACAAAAATATATACTAACTCCGCAACCCACAAGAGATCAATGGCTTATATTTTAGTGCTTTTATGTAACTAGGGGCTAAAACCATGAACCCAACATAAGCACTCCATTTTGTAGTCCAAATAGTGAGTGTTTCTCCATGTGACCGAGATGTCAAAAGCAACCATCCAATATGAACACCTCTCACTACAGCTAACCACAAGGTAAAAGAACAAAACCACCAAACAAGAGGATACTCATATATTGTCAAACAAGAGCTCAGGTTACCATTATGAAAGAAAAATGATCAACTCCACGAAGATCCACAATAATGAGCTTCCAATTCCCAACATAGATCTCGTTGACAATATTTGTGGCTTCCAATCTCACAAGTTTGCAAAACAAGGTTAACTCATAGAACATTAAGTACAGCCCACTAGCCTCCAACATTCCAAGAAAGGTAACAAACCCCCCTTTTTCTAGTCTAATGGCTCTTACACCAAACTAGCTCTGATACCACTTGTTGAGAAATTTCAATTCTCTATCCCATGAATTAACATTAAAGCTCTGTTCTCAATTTTTAACATCAATTGATGAGATACGAGTGAAAGCACAAACGTGTCACGTTTCGGCCAAATGAAGTAATTATTTTCTTCGGTAGGCCGGTTTAAATAATGGTTTGGTTGAATCAGCGACCACCACAACCTAGGTTGGAACTTGTTATGCTTTGAAGAAGCGTTATCGTAGAAAGAGTAACCGCGGCACATCACGGAAAAGACCTACTTCGGTCAAGTATGTTTTGGTGAAACTTTGCTCGATGGAAGTATATCGAGAAAAGCCTTAATAAAATCAAAAAACCAGGCCCACGATCACGACAATGGGGACTATATTTTACGAGGTTCCATTCGTGGCATTCACTGGAATGTTTGATTTCTCGTCTCGTTTTTGTTTATTTTGAGAAATTTGTGATTTCTCATTTGTTAGGGTTTGATTGAAATGCAAAAATCAGGTTTTTCAGGTTTTGTAATGGATATTGGCCGAAAGGTAGTGAATGTTGTGAAGAATTTATATATTCACCATTCCTTTCAGAAATTCATCCAGCTATATGAAAAACCTCTGATTTATTTTTAAGTATATCAATTAAATAGTCGTAATTAGCATTGGAGGTTGCCCCCTCAAAGCAACACTGGTCTTCTATTTCACTATTCTTATATACTGCCATTTGGTAACTAGTTTTGAAGATGCTCCTTCTGTTTCTATATTATTTGGTAATAAAATAGAGGATATGTGTTTTATGTGCCGTAAAAACAAAGAAGCGTTTTCACCATAGAATTCCCACAGCTTACAAGAATATAAAGACCTTTAAGATTGGACTCCATACTATTTGAATAGATGAAGATAAACAATCTTGGTGAATTGTTGATCCAATCAATAGAAAAGGAGACTACCTGCTTAAAGAAGACACTAAGTTCTCAATTTCAGCCCCTTTTGATGGTTGAGACAGCTATAAAATCTGAGGACCTATAGGATGTTAAACCTCATGGAAATAATTAAAACTATTTCATTTCATTTCTTATGATAAAGCCAAGTGTTCTTCCTTCTCTTAGTGTCAATAAGTAGTGTCAAATCCTTCATGGCCATTGTATTTGTCTTACGCTCTTATATCAAAGCTTCAAGTCGATACCTCTAATTGTTCAAGTTGTGTTGAAATTGCATTAGCTTCAATATCTTATACAGGTACTTGGCTCGACATACACAAAAAAGCTCCTATAATGTCATAAGATTTCTGCCCTTTCTTCATAGAGAATACTGGCACCAACTATATAGCACCCAAGATAGACTCATAAGATATTATACAATGGATTTGGTAGCTTAAAAGTGTAATTTCCAATAGCAGGACCTCTAATGTCACTCCATTGATCCCCGGTAACACCTTTGATGTGCAAGCCCTTGCTCTCCAATTGTAATCTCTGTTTGGCCTTGTAGGCTTGGACATTCATCTGCATCTCATCTTTAGTCCTGAAAGTGGAAAATAAAAACCAATAACAAAATCTATTAGAGCTATCTATATATATGGCATTAAAAAAATTATATTTGTTCTTCTGCTCAATTTAATAGTCTCAACTCACAATAATTAAAGAGAGTTCACATTTGGGCATAAATGTAGATTCAAAGGTATGCAATTAATGTCTTCTCAAATCAAGCTTAAAATATATTTCCTATTTAGCATCTTCCTTGGCTTTTGTTTTCTCTTTAAATTGATGCATTCAAACCATGGGCAAATAGCTATAAAATTTAGAATACTATTTGATGAGTATTAACTATTATCACAGCCACTCTAATAAAGGGAGCATGACTAAAAAAAGGTTTGAATCCAAGTCGTTATCATAGCAATTGCTCTGCCTTACCATAGAACATGGCCTGCTAGACAACATCTAGACAAGGTTGATTGAGTTAAGAAGGATATGATTTTGAAAACAATTGTTAACTTAAGTGGACAGTCACTATGTTGAGGAGGATTATCCTACATTGCATGCAGTATATCTTTGATGTCTACTTGACCCACATTGTAAGGTGATATTGACCCTAATTTTTATACAAATCTACTTAAAATTCATCTTGTGAACCACTTATGTAGTCATAAATTCCTGTGTAGCTAGTTTCTGCAGAATAAATAGAGCCCTCATTCGATTAAGTTGCCATGGCCTAAAGTTCTATTTGACAGATGACATTGAGATTGAGAATCATTTCTGGCCCTTGGAAAAAATAAATTAGACAACCATCCAAACAACTGACAACTACCAACTGTCCCAAAGAAAAGCAGATTGATATGAATAATTCAAAACTGTAAACAGTCAAGACTACAGCTAGGTAGGATGAATGTAGCCTTAAAAGGAAACCGCTCCACAAAGAATCTTAATAAGGATATTGTGTGTAAATCATTAAATAGAATAATTCAACCTATAAATGAATAATGGATTTTCATTTGACATGTCATCGAATTGCATTAGGATAAGTAGATTTTGAATGTGATTATAGCTAGATTGAGAAATAACACAGATTGCCAAATGGTTTGAGAACTTTGACAGATTAGCATTAGCATGTTGAGAGCGATTGATTCTTTCACACCAACATATGCACATGTGCAAGGAATGAGTGGGGAAATGAATATGAATATTATTTATTCCCACCACCTCAAATGTAATTGGATTAAGATATAAATCAGAGGTAGATGAACAATAATAAATGCAACCTTATATTATTGGAAATGTTGGTGATGTTGATCTGATCCATGAAATATTATAGCATTGAAACAAAGGAGATGTTTTGACCATTACAAAGATGATGAAGCAGAGTCATTAGCAAGGATTGAAAAAATTGTAGAGTTTGAAATATTGAAGCTTAGAAGTGACATTTGCATTCCATTAATGGTTGACCACATAAAGGCACTGGAACGGATTTTCATAGAGCATCAAGTGAACTGGCATTAGCTTCAATATCTTATACAGGTACTTGGCTCAAATCTTAGCAGCTAGATTTTTCTGTTTCCACAAGCATGCAGATCTCTGAACACCTCTTACTCTTGGCTACTTTGATTGATGATTTTACTTACTGGCATACAATCAATTTCCTAGAACTCAGAATCATTGTTCACATAGACTGGCATACACCTTTCTCAAGCTACTATGTCGAGTCTCCCAATAATAGCAAGTAATTAAGTCTTAAGGGTTATTTCACAGTTATAAGAATAAGCATTATATGACAACTGAAATATATGTAAAAATAACAGCATATAATAATAGTAAAAACAAATCTATTGCCTATGAACCCATGAATATGATATAGGATTGTCTTTTCCCTTATACAGCGGGCCAACTTTGCTTATATAAACTGGGATAGAAACTTTCATTGACAACTTTTCATAACTATGATCAACTTCATATTTACTTATCACATACTCATTTAGTCTATCACATACAAAGTAGTTATGGCAGGTCAAACTTCCCAATGTTGAAATATATAGCTTTATGCATCCCTTTTGAAGGATTTTTGTCAAGTATAGGTAAAGCTTTCAAATTACAATTTTAATATATATATACTCTTTTATATTTCATTGCACAAACCCTCACCTACTTTTGACACTCTGAATTCTGCAATTAAGTGTATTGTACTTGAATCCCAAATAGAAGCCGAATCAAGGGCACAATAGTCATCTTTATTATTCTCCTATTTGTTCCAAGATTAAAGGCACTGCAATGGATGATCTATATTAACATTTGTTTGGTTTGCCA
This sequence comes from Sequoia sempervirens, assembly GCA_007258455.2. NCBI lineage: Eukaryota > Viridiplantae > Streptophyta > Pinopsida > Cupressales > Cupressaceae > Sequoia > Sequoia sempervirens. Next base: position 22,147 of record VDFB02285400.1, read on the forward strand.
AGCACCTGGTGAAACCAATGTTTTACATATTGTATAAATGTATATATCTTCTTATTTTTGTGTTTCAAATCTATAGTAACATACAAAAATGTTTCCACAAATCAAGTAGTGCCCTTAGACCATACCTATAAATGATTAGATCAATCGATAACCCCCAATGGCCGCAGACTGGAATAAAGTGCAAAATATCTGCTTTGAGGTCTTTAACCACCTCTTCATATCTCCTTGTGCAAACAAATTGTACTGTTGCATTTGTTAACTCTGTAAGTGGCAAAATATACACAAGGATATCCAATAACAAACTTGTATTTATAAATAATTAGTTATTTTCCAATTCTTATCACATTTAGAAAAGTTATAAGGGTGGGGATTCAACAATTTAGCATTCTAATTGTATATACATATGTGTACATGTGTGTATGTATGTATGTATGTATGTATATATGCATATATATATGTATGTACATGTATGTATATGTGTACATGCACATATATGTGTATGTGCATATGCATGTACATGTATTATATATACATATGCGTACATGTGTGTATGTATGTATGTATGTATATGCATATATATATTTATGAACATGTATTTATATGTACATGCACATATATGTGTATGTGCATATGTATGTAGATGTATTATATATACATATGTGTGTACATGTGTGTATGTATACATATGTATATATAATACATCTACATGCATACACACATACACATATATGTGCATGTACATATACATACATGTACATATATGTGTATGTGCGTATGGATGTAGATGTATTATATATACATATGTGTACATGTGTGTATGTATACATATGTATGTACATGCATGTATATATGTGTATGTGTGTATGTGTGTATATGTGTGTACATGTATGTATGCATGTGTGTACATGTGTGTATGTATGTATGTATGTATATGCATATATATATATATATATATGTATGTATGTATGTATGTATGTATGTATATGCATGTATATATGTATATGCATATACATATGTACATGCACATATATGTGTATGTGTGTATGTATGTATGTATTATATAAATGTGTATGTGTATGTGTGTATGCATGTACATGTATTATATATACATATGTGTATGTATGTATGTATGTATATGCATATATATGTGTATGTACATGTATGTATGTGCACACATGTATATATATGTGTATGTGTGTATGTATGTATGTATGTACTTGAGTATATACATGTGTACATACACACATACACATATATATGCATGTACATGCACACATACACATACATATATAATACATGTACATACATACACACATACACATATATCATGTGCATGTACATACATATATATATGTATATACATACATACATACACACATACATATACATACATACACACATACACACATACACACATATACATATATATATATATGCATGTACATACACACACACAGATATATATATATACATGCACGTACACACATGCACTCCCACATACATACATGTGTACATATAGATATATGCACATGTATCTATATGTTTATATTTTATTCCTAAGGAATTTATTTCAAAGAATTTTAACTTTATTACTTTAATATGTTTTAAGTTAGATCGAAAAATTAAGGAAATGTTAACCTTTTTATAATTTCTAGTGTTTGATTTAAAAAATAATTGATTACAAAGAAAGGATAGATCATATATGACCAATTGTAATGAAGAGTATTTTTTTATTTTGATCAAAATTTTAGTATAGAGTGGTTGAAAGGATAAATATTTTTTTTCCATATTTACTCTTGGTTGAATATTACATGCATGCCTATGATTTAATAGGTTCACATAGCTCGATAGATATAAAGTTTGAACTAGATCTCATTAGATACATTTAAATTCAAAAATGTTTTCTAGTTTTGAAACTTGAAAATTTTACCTTTAATTTAAATATATATATTTTTAGTTTTGAAAAAAATTCAATTTAAATTTGTTTAGTTCATTATGTAATTTTGTTTTAATGATATGCAGATCTCTATCTATTTATATATATCATGGCCGATGAGGATCTCATCATTCCCCTCATTCTGAGCGAGAAGCTCAAACTAGATCAAATATATTTCAGGATAGTATTGTTAGATTGGACAATGCTCTAAAATGTTTAGAGCAAACAATTCACAACTCCCCCAATTTGGCTAATCGAGATAGATTAGTCACTATTAGACAAGAGATTATTAAGATGATTGAGACAATTCGATCATACAATCCTTATGATGAAATCAGCATTGAACAGTTTTATTTTTCTCTTGCTAGGAGTGTTACTGGCACAGTGAAACATAGAGAAGTTGCCAAATTAGTTTCAGGTGAAAATGTGTTATCCATGTTCCCATTTTATAGAGGAAAAAATAAAATTAGAGGATATGTGGTTACGAGGTGTGAAGATCCTCTTGTTGCGCCATTCATATACCCTAGATGGTTGGCAGCACATCATAGATGGCCTCACAATGATGAGCTGCCATTGTATTTTGTCAAACAGTTATATGCAGAATTTCATTTACATATAGAGGTGGACTACACATCTTATCCTGAGCATGCTGGCCAAGGTAAAGGCCATTTTTCTGACAAACCACAGTTTAGACCTTCAAATTTGCCACCGCCTGTGGACAAGAGGGCATTAGTTGGCCCAAACCTTTTGGTTTTACCAAAACGTTTGGAATTGGCAGCAGCAGGGGAGGCAGCAACAGGGTCCACTCAGAGTCAGATTTTTGAAAACATTGCCTCTATTACGACGCAGATTGATCAGATTTCATCTGATCGAGTTGGTAGATATTTATTACGCCCACGGATCAACCTTCCTCCCACTGAGGCTACATTTGCATCGTATGATCCATTTATTAGTGCCGATCTACCTACTCTTGCAGATGTCGAGCATATGACCCACACGACTCTGCATATATGTAATTAGAAATTGATATATCTATTTAAATCTTGAAAGACATGCACATTTAATATTAAATTAAAAATTGATGACAATTCTATATAAATTAAAAATTGATCAAGCAGATCTCTTGGATGACAATTCTATATATAAATTAAAAATTGATCAATCCATATTTAATTGTACTAGAAAGATGGACCAAATTACATACATGGTCTAAAGCTATACATGGTAAACAAAGCTAAATTGATGCCAAAATGTAGCTATCTCAAGCACCCCAAACACCATCACTATGATTCACTACAATGTTCATATATTCCAATGCACCTTAAGGTGAACAAGAAAGGACAAACCAAGAGAACCTGGATACAATCTAACATTAACAAAATGGATAAATAATTTAGTTCTATACTTAAAAGATAGGAGCTAATATTCTTAAGTAAATTTGGATTTTAAAGATGAAATCAAATTATAAGGTCAAGTGATTTTTTATTAGGAGATTGGATTTGAAATGGATGATAGTCTAGATTAAGGATAAGGTCCCTAGATGTTGAAAACTTTGGGTGATGACGAAAGGACAATATGATGTATGGACTAGATTGAGACCAAGTAACCAAATTTTGATGTTTAAGTGATGCTTTTTTATTATTAAGGATGGAGAATGGATGTACGGTTGAGATGGATCTAGATGGATAATTTTTAAATGATTCTAGGATGAGGGATGCTTACCTGATGAAAATTTAATAAAATTAGGATGTGATGATTAGGATACATGAAAATCCAAATGATCATTTAAAATTATTGAATGTCGTACATTAGTAATGTATAAAAAATAAAGAAAACTAGAGACAACATTTATGTCTACATTCTTCACCACTTGAAAACACCAAATCAACTAGATAATTTTATACAAGTTTGTGGAGTTGAATGTTCAAATGAAATGAAAGATTTGAATGTGAACTTAAGAATTCCACGGAACATAAATAAATTTAAATGCAAAATTGGAACATAGACTAGGTTTTGTACATATTGTTGCACGTATATATATTCAATCTAGCTCATGTATATAGGTGGAGTTGAACAAATATTTAAATTCAAAGATTTGAAAGTGAAAGTTTAACAATTCCATGTGTCAAACATAAAAATTTACAATCAAGGAATCTAGAGAGATGATATAAAGGAATTTCTAGAGATTCTCAAGAGTGAAGGTTTAAAAGAATGAACCATGTCCAACATGTAAAAATGCAATTGGAAATTTAGATGATTTAAAGGAATTTAGGCAAAATGTAAATTAAAACATTTTTAAAGTCACTGGGTTTTGTAGATCAAGCATATATATGATCTAACATACATGTCACATTCTAAAAAAAAACCATTCTAAATCATGTCACATGTCCAATCAATACAAATATATAAATTATCTAGATTTGGAGTCATAAATGTGTACACATGTATCCAAAAAACAACTTAAAGCTCCTGGTACATAAAATCTGGATCCTCTCTATCTTTAATTATCTCTAAAATCTTCTCATGATCTTCAATAGGCAACCTCCACTTTTGTTTGGCATGTCCTCTTTTAGGTAAAGTTTCTAAATTTATTTTTGTTGCCAAAACTAAGTGATTGTAATGTAGAACCTTTTGTCCTGGCCTATAATCAACAAATATAATACCATTTTTATCTATCTTTATTTGTTGATAATATGTGCCTTCAATAACGACTGATCCAATGGGATACTCTTGTCCATCACCATCTGTCATCGATTCGAACAATTTGCTTTTTGGTTGTGTACATCTTAGTAGATAGTAATCTACACCTTCCGCATTTTCAGGATCTGCAACTACAACGAAAATATCTCCTGTACACACACCACATATTTACATATTTAAGTAAATTATACATTTAAAAGTTGTAAAAAATTATATTTTATATTTGAAACTTACTTAAACATAGAATATATATATATATATATATATATATAATTTAAATCTTGATTTTAACTAAATTAATCAATTTGGACATACCTATAACAACTAAATCAGATACACGTTCGTAATCAGCTGAATATAGTGGATCATAGACATCAACATTGTCATCTTCAACAAAAGGAGGCATTGATATTAATTGTTTCATTTCCCATTGTGAAACATACCCATCTCTAATATTCTCACATTGATCAATATTTGCATTGTCCTCAATGCAATCAATACAAAAACATGATTTTTTCTCACATTCATTGCATAAGGCCTACTACTCCCCGTTGTCATGATTTGATGTAGATTTCTAATACCATGAATTGCTTGACAATTATAAGGATTTGATCGATCAATATCTGTTTAAATTCAAACTTGAAAATTCAATTTGAAATCATGTATGTACTTGAACTTTGAAATTCAAATTTTTAAAACAAATTTTGACTAGACATACATACCTGTAACTTCCCAAAAATACCGTGTGTTGTATGTTGAGTTGCGAGCAGAAAAATGACTTTTGCACCATTCAACAATTTCGTTTGCATTCTGTATGGCATTACCTACAAGTTACAGACAAGTTGGCACAATTTGTCACCTATTACTTTCAAAGAACTTAAAAGAAAATTTAATTTAGTTAAATTAAATATATATATATACATATCTAATCTTTTAAAAAGTATGAAGCTAAATTGGACATACCAGCAAGTTCATGTTGACGAAGTGCACGCTTCACACATGCTCCTGCTCCATCGTGCTCTCCTTTTCCATGTCCACTCTCATAAAAATTCCACAAAAATTTGGTGTTGCGTCTAGCATGTTGACTACATAACCAAACAAAGGCTTTTGCAGACTTAAATTGTCCTGTGAAGTTACAAATAATTAAACACTTGAAAACCTTGAATTATCTTCAAAAAACAATTTAAGTCTCAAAGTTTTAAAAGTAAATATAAATTAATTAAAAATAATTTAAAAACCAATGTACTTACCAGCACATCCATCAGACCATATCCAGTGTTGTTCTTGATTTATGCCACGTCGTCTTAGGTCTTCAAAAAACATTTTGAAACAATGAGCTACATAGCTTCTATCATGATTCGTATCATCACTGATATAAAAGTGAACCTCTTTGATGATAATTCTATCATATTTGCTACTTTGTATTCCATCGACCGCTAACTCTGCATGCCTGTAGCAAACTTGCACGAAGATTGCAACTTGCTCTGAATGATAATATTGACTTTGAATCTCAGTTTGAGGACTAAATGTATAGTTCTCAGAGAAATCTACAATAGAGAGAATACAACCTGGTGGAAAACAATTCTTTGAATAACGAAATTGCTTAGATTGCCATCTTGCACCATGACAATGTTGGATATGTGGATATATGATATTGCGAAATTTACTCATGAATTCATTGTAAGGCAATCCACTCTCTTTGAGAACAATTTTTTGGCCTCAACTCCTGACTTCGTTAAGTATGTCTCATATTCAAATCTCTTCCAAGTAACTTGCATTTCATTATTGTCAACATGTAAAAGATTCTTCAAATCTCCACAATCATTACATACATTTTTTATACACTGAATGTTGAATTCATCCGAATTTTTTGATTTTTCACATAGAAGAGACTTCACAAATTGTGTTGTGCTTCCAGGGATGGCTAAATTTCGATCAATTGTTGCCATAACTTTTCTATATGATTGTAGGTGTAGATCAAATTCAACATGATTTCGACAACAACAAGTTTCACATACTTTATTTATACGTACAAATGATGGTCGTAGTGTTTCAAACATCCTTTGACAAATCTTCACATTTAAAAATTCTTGTTTAAATGCTTCAAAAAGTTCACTTTGTGTTGTATCTATAAAATGTTTTGGATGAGAAATTTTTGTACCATCATCACCTATTATTTGTATAGTATCCCTTCTATTGGAAGAAACACGAGAGTGGGTGGTCCAATATTCAACAACTTGTTTCTTTACATCTTCTGAAATTCTATCTTTTCGAGGAACCCTACAAATATTTACCCAATTTTTCTCAATTTTTCCATCTATTTCATCTCTCTTTTCAATATATCTTTGAACAGTTCTCCTAGAAACATTTAGTAATTCAGAAATTGCTTGAACTTGTCTTCTATATGATAATTTCTTACTAGAAATTACAGTCATCAACGCTCTACGTGCAACACTTAAATCACTAGACCGACTCTTCTTTTCAATACATTTTAATGCTTCTTGCAGGTTTTCAACAATTGTTTGTTTTAAATCTGATGACTTTTTCCTATTATCAACCCCTAACAACTCTAAAACAGGGGTCATTTCTTTTCGTCTAAATAACTTTGCAATTAACTGTGCTCTTCCAATTAAAGATTTCTCTTCAAAAAATTCATCCCATATTTTTTTAGAGTGTAATTTTAATGTGCTTTCAGATAACATATCTTCAGATGAAATATTATTGAAAAGAGAACCTTCATCCATCTCCATCAAATTTTCCATACCATAGTCCAAAACATTTATATTAGTACTAGGTTCAGTTTGTTCTTATACCTGTACGTCACCTTGATCATCAATATTTTCCATGGGTTGTTGTTCAGTAGATGTTCCTTCATCCGCTTTTCTCTTTCTTTGTCTTACTCGTGTTCATTCATACTTCCTTGATCTAGTCCTTCAATTTGCCATCACAAATTACACTCAAATTTGAATGATTGCCTACATAGAAATTTGTACACACATAAGCTTTCCATGAAACATGTACATGTAATATAGCATAAATATTTTAAAAAACTTGTAACTAGATGCAAAACATAAACATAAAATATTTAAACAAAAGTTTTTAATAAACATAAACATGCAAAACATAAAATATTTTTAATTGAATAATGAATATATTTCTACACATATTTCTTTGATGTTAATATTTTAATAAAAAAAAAGTGAAAACAAACTTCAAATGCATTTTCAATAAAAAAACATAATCAATTAAATAAATTAAAGATCAATACACCTTAAAAATATTTCTCCTCTTCTCCAAATGCCTTTTTTTTTTGTCGAAATACGTCTTGTAAATTTCAGAAATGATAAACCTTCCAAAATGTTGAAATAAATCTTCTTTAATCGAAAATAGTCGAGAAAATTTTGAAATATTTGTTATTTTCGAATTTTTTTAATTTGATAAATTTGGAAAAAAATAACTTTATTTTATTTCATTCATTTTCGGCCAAGTAATTATCGGCCGATAAAATTCTGATCGATTAATTTTCGGCCGATTCATTCCCGACCGATAGGGTTTCAACCGAAACCTAGTCGGCTGAAAACGTGTCAGCCGAAAACATCTAGTTGGCATCCTACATGGCAGCTTACTCATCATTTTTTAGAATTTTCTAAAACATTCATTTTTGGCAGAGTATTTCTCTAGTCAGATTGATTTTTTTGCAAAAAATAAAAATACCCTTTTGTAGAGCTTGAAGTGTAGAATCCAAATATAGAATTTTTATAATATTTTGATTAGTTTTGATATCTTTTATTTTTAAAATAATGCAAATAGGTTTTAAAAATTAAAAAAGAGGCTGATTTGATATTAAAAAAATGATAGTAAAATTTATTAAAATGTTTTAAATATTATATGAGGCATAAGAGGAGAGAGTCTACTTCAAAAGGGTATATTTTGTTTTTTGAAAATAATTGAAAAAATTGAAATTAGTTGATGGCCCATGAAAACTGTCAAATTTTGACATGTTTGACTTTAAAACGTTATTACAAGAAAAATATACATCAAAATGTAGTATTTTTTTTTTTTTCATTTCTGGAGGATATTAAAATTCTATATTTGGAAAGAAAAATGAGGAGAAATAAAGTTTTTCATTTTATTTGCTTGTGTCCAGTGAAATCCTCTTTTTATGAAATTTTCAATTCAAAATTGTCGCTAAATTGATAAAAACATAATAAAACAATTTTTTTTTAAATTTTAAAAGTACGAGAATAAATTACCAAAAGTTCTACATTTTATTAGTTTACACCGTTTGAAATTGAAAGCATAGGAATACATGTGGTGAGAGTTCAAATTTTTTTTTTCTTGTTGGCAGTTCGCTTTTTATAAAGTGTGGCCAGCGGGTTTGTCTTTTACCCATCTTGGAGCTTAGACTACTACAATATGAAAATAATTAACCTTAATGTGGAATTACCATGACTAGATCCATCTTCTTTATGGTATTAAAAATTAGCCAACATAACATACTTAACAACACCACCTTATGCAAACTTATAACAACAATTTAAATAAAAGATAACATCACCATAAGATAGCAACAAAGAGTTGCATCAAATGACATGTGATTTACGTGGAGAAATCCTTGCGGGAAAAAAATCCATCAAGAAGAGAGGCCAAGTATGCACATCTTTAAAACAAGATTAAAAAATTTCACACACTTCCATTCTCCTCTTTACCTCCAATATGGTAGAACCTATGTACTCTTGAACAACCTCTTTTCACTCCAACCTATTCCTTCTTAGGTTCTTGTACTTGTAGTATAATTGCTCCCACAATTGCTTCACATATTTTCCACATCTAATGAGATGAATTTATAGAGTTGTAAAGAGGTCAAGTATGCACTAAACTTGGCACCCAAAGATGAATCTTCATTCCAAATGTTCCATCTTTTGATTTTCCTCCTAGGAATGTGTAAGGACACAAGTTTTGACTCCAAAAAAATCCCTCCAACCTAGCCATCCAAACTTGTAAATGAAACATCACATGAAATACCACAAATGAATGAATATCAAGAGACGTGCCCATTGCCTCTTTCCAAACACCAACTTTGAGAAGCCCAAAAAACACTTTTTTCTTCTTTACTTGTCTTTAACCATCCCCTTCTAGGCATTCACATTTGGGAAGAAAATTTAATTAAACATTTATGTGTGCAAGTCACCTTTACCATTGTTAATGGAACCCTTCATTGCTTATGAATATATTGCAAATAATGGTGAAAATAAAATATTACAAATTATTTTCCCAATACACCCTAAGTGCCTAGGGACACTTTCCAAGGATGTTGGAACCATGAAATATGACATATGATTTACAAGGTAGATGATACCTTAATCCTAACATATATCTCATGGTGTATAGGGAAAATAAATTATAGAAACACCCATTTTTTGCCTCATTAGGGATGACAATGTGTAGATTAGACTACAATGTGGGTGCATTAGCATCCAAGCCCAAGAATTGGTCAAAATATTTTCTAGGTTTCTCATGTGTTGTATTTATTGTTCTTGTTTTCACCTCTATTTTCTATTTTTTGTACTTGTACTTTATGTTATTTTAGTTTTTAATTCCCAACTCAGTTTTTTGGCTTGGATAAACTTAGTTAAGTAAGCTAAGAAATATTTTGAATAAGGATGAACTCTTTTATTATTTCCTATCATAAAACAACAATGAAAAATATTCTCTTGTATTTAGAAATAGTTGAAAACTTAGACACATGCAGGTAAAATTCAACATTTCTTTTTCCCCTTATAGATTCACACACATGTCAAAATGGGGGAAAAATATAAAGATGGAATATGCCTATATGTGTTAATTCCCATTTAGTTTTTGGTCCATTTATGTAATGACTTCGTATAATTACACAATGACATGTGACACACTCTTCTGCTAAGTTTAACTCCTTTGATATTTATCTATCTTTATTTACTCTCATTTACACACATTCCTATACAATTTGACCTTATCTTATTCGTGTCTACACTTATTCCCACATATTTGTGTTATTATTGACCCGCATTTCACATAACCATTCTTAATCTCGAAAGCATATGTTCCCCCTCCTTGGTCAATTCCACCAAACATAGGATCAATCCCACGTGGTGTAGGGTTGACCCTAAATTAAAAAAAAAAAATCAAAATTGCACCAACTAGAGTGGGTTGACATTCAATGTGCGATTAGTTCATATAAAATTAGAAAGATAAATTATTATATACAGTTTTTATTCAGAGTATTAAGTTTGACATGTTTGCATTAAAATTAGCATATAGATGTACTACTATCTTTCAACATTTTCCCAATGTTGTAAAGTTGGTGAACGATGTGAGTTGACCTAGGAGAACTCAACCCTACTATTCTAAGGATCTCCTCAAAGGAATTTTAAAATATTACCATATATATATACACACATCAAACATTAGAGATTAGGACAAATGAGTTTTAGAAGCCTACATTTTATTAGTTCAAACCACACATCATAGATCAAATCTGCATAAAAGATCCATTCCACAACACTTACTATTAAACACATGGTACATAAGAATAATCTACTAAATTCTAAGAACAACCTTGTAGAATAGGGTAAAATTAAGGTAAAAGGAATGAATCAATAAAACTCAAACCCTAGAGTCCCTAAACCAACAATGAGGTACAAATGAACATAGAAGCAATAAAACATAAAGCAATATTACCAAATATCTCTATGCCATGGTTGATTCACCTCCATTGTCGTTTTCCATCTTGCTTTATATGTTTGATTTCCCTCGGATTTTGAGTATGCAACAATAAGCCTAGTGATAATGATAGCAAGATATTGAAGATTGTACTTGTCTCTTGAATAGCACAAACTAGTTAGCCTTCAATATGTGTAGTGTTAAAATGACAATGATAGGTATCTTTTATAGAAAACCAAATGTGAATGAAGGGCTAGGATTAAAAGCCAATAGGACATGACAATCAATGGACAAGATTGAAAGATGTAGTATGAAATAGGGTTAGGGCAAAATTAGGGCAAAGATAGGACTAGGTTAAGGATGTACAGTTGAGATTAAATTATAAAGTAACTCAATCAAGGGTGGAAATTAAATGAGATGCAAAGAGATAAGAATGACACGAATAAAGAGGTTGGCACATAATTAGAGGTTGTTGGAGAAAATTAAATAATTATAAAATTATTTAATCTAGGAGGGAAAATGAATAATTAAATAATTAAAACAATTATTTAATTATAGAGGAAGAGGGAAATTTGGATTTTAAATTAAATAATAATTTAATTTAAAAAAGGGAAGAAAATGATAAATTAGTAAGCAATTAAATAAATAAAAAACTATTTAATTTGTAGAAGAAGATAATGAATAATTAAATAATTAAAATAATTATTTAATTATAGTAGAAAATGATAATAATTAAATAAATAATAATTTATTTAATTATAGAGGAAGGGGACATTAGTGACATAATTAAATAAACATGATTTATTTAATTAATCAAAATGAAGAAATAAAAGGATAGAAATGAATTAATTAAATAATTAGAATTATTTAATTAATAGAAGTTCAACATGACCTTAGATGATAATCAAATAATTAAAGTTATTTAATTATTAAAGAAGAAGGGGGATTGATGAAGAAAAATAGTGTTCACAGGCGAAGGACAATATTTAGTATCTACATTTTTCCCCTCTTTGATACAATGCAGTTTATCATGTTGTGTCAAAGAAATTCAGTTCAACAATATGCCCTAGTGTACTTGACAAGAAGACGGGGTAGACCTATGCCCCCTCGAAATTTTTTGCCAATTTTCAAAAAAATTGAAAAATTATCTCGATAAGCAATTCTGATAGTGGATGAATGCAAGGATTGATGAAGAGAAATGTTAGCATGGAGTTAGTGGAGACAAGGATTGATATTTTGCTTGATAGATGTTAGGCTTTGCATTTAATCATCATTGGGCATCAAAAGCATGGAAAATGGACAATAAACACTGATATATGATATAGACCAAGGTGTGCAAAGTTATCCACAGTCAACAAACAAAGAATGTCTTGACTCATACTAGGAGCAAAGTTGCCCTAGTTATTTTTTCCAAGACAATCCACAAACAAAAATAAAGGAAAAATAGGTCATGAGACATTATCGCTCCTCTAAATCCTTCTTGTGACATCCTCGAGGTGGCTAGAAACATGACCGAAAGCAAATCCATAGAAAGATAAGACAAATTAGACCAACAAAGTCAACAACCATTCAGATCATTTGCCAATGATTGTTTGTTGATGTTTGATTCACTAACTAATTGATGGGTTGATTGTTTAACAATGCTTGGTTTTAGCAGAAGAGACATATCGTATAAGATGTCAAACCCGGTTTCAATCATGTAACCACCTGTATAAGGAAAATGATAGAGTTTGATAATGACAATGTCTATTTTTAGGAAGGACACATCTTGTATAAGACAAATGACACGGTTTATTGTTTTGATATTGATTTTATGTTTGACTGATTAGGCAATTGACTAATTTGACTTGAAGACTTGTTGAATAGTTTGTCTTGTTGATTCGTGATTTGTGTTGAAGTTTTGATGACTGCTTGTGTTTGATGACAATGTCTTATTTATTATGTCATGGATAGTGACTAACTCAACAAACCCTAAGGAACTGACCTATGGTCTTGAGGGCTCATCAACTGATGGCCTTGCCTATGTAACAATGCGCAGAGACCTCACAGTTTGACTAGACTTTGACCTTGTTTTATTTATTATGGACTAACTCATGATTGAATTTATTTGACAAACCCTAAAGGATTGTCGTAGTGCCTCGGGGGCTCATCGACTGATGGCCTTGCCTACGTTATACATGCAGAGGCAACATAGTTCGACTCAACTTTGACTGACATGACTGACTTTGATTCTATTTTTAGGATTTTTGAAAGTTATCTAGATGTTTTTGGATTTTGACATGTTTTGATTTTTTTGGATTTTTGGAATGTTTGGATATTTTTTGGATTTTTGATATAATGACCTACAATATCAAGTCTAAGATCCATTGACGACATAAGTCAAGTACTTGCCCCCAGTCAGGTATAGGAGCAATTACTAGGAATGGATAAGGATGGACTTTATTATGTATGAACATGGAAAATGAAAGATGCGAAATGTAAACTATTAGAAGGATGATAAAGCTTTATTATGGATTGTTGCAGGAATGGGATTTTGTTATGGATGATACACTATAAGGACCATGACAAATGTATGTGAAAGATACACAAAATGAAGCAAGCAAGCATGCACAAGGATCTAAGGACAAACATGATCTTGCCCCTAGCCAAGCTGAAAACCAATTGACAGGTGATGATGATGACGTTTTTGACATGGGAAGGACACATCTTGAAACAACATGAGGACTGGGAAAGACATATCCCACTAATGATAATGTAACTAAAGGATCAAGGTTTGTAGCAAGGCGAGAAACAAAGCCAAAGAATGTTTTAGATAATGTGCTAGGTTGTATGGCAAGATCGTATGGATTAGGCTTGTTGCATTTGGAATGAATAACCTTACAACGAGATGAGATTATGGAGGGAACTTGGATAAGTAGATTATAATCCTTAAACCAATGACAAGGGAAAACCAAGTCCATCAATAGGTATGGAAGGATAATGGATTGATTTTGAAAAAGGATAGGAGACATGAGGGTTATTGGTTGGAAGAATTAGCATATGATCTCCAAGGACTATTTCGCATATGAATAATTTGTTTTCTCCAAGGTATGGATTTGGATAATGCTACAAAGGCTTGACATGATATTTCATGGGTAGTGTATGACCAAAGGATAGACATGTCAAGAGTTTTCCCAAAGCAAGGTTTATGTTTGCACCCCAATCCTTATAAAGATCAAATTAGGTGGGAAAATGGATGGAAATGATATGGATTAGATGGAAATATGGAAATGTCATGAGAAAGGCATGGGAGATGAGACAACTTCCCCCCAAGAGTATTGGTCCACATAGATATTTACACTTACACATTATGCATGTTGCTAGGTTTTCACCATGGTACTTATCCAAAGCGTCGGACCAAAGTGGTTTTCACTATTGGACGAATTATTTCTCTTTACTCTTTCATTAATTATTTTTATTTTGATCCTTTTGTTGGTGTCACCAAGACACCTATTTTCCAGGTTTTCATCAAGGTGACAGTTTTTTGATTTTGTTTTTGTAAGGGCTTGATAGTTTGGATGATCATTGATTATTTTGAATGCTTTGATGGTGTTGATATAGATTTTGGTGTCACATGATATTCCAATAGTGACCTTTATGGAGTAGTTGTCTTATCAGGAACATAACACTTTCATACAACTGATTGATTTCATTATGATCCTTTCTAATACTAGGTTTGGCTTTATTAAAATATGCCCATTGTGATAGAGTTCCATGGGAGTCCTTATGATAAAGAGTTGATGCAAAATGTGATGCATTTGTGAAGGATTTTTAGACTTTAGGTGAGATGTAGAATTATGATGGGCGATGGTAGGTGTGGATGGGTTGTTTGGCATTTTGGATGTAGGAATTTTTATTTTCCAAATTTGGGGTGATGGATGATGGAGTTTGTAATTTTGATCGGGATAGTGTTTGGAACCAACACTTTTATATGCCTTGCGTGATGGCCATTTTGAAGGAGGTGGACATTTGTTGTATGTGGGAGACCTCTTTTCTTGTGGCTCCACATTTTTATTGGATATTGGAATTGAAATATTTTCTTTACTTGATCCATTTTTATTTGGAATCCATTTTAACTCCATTTGTCCACTTGGATATTGTTATTCAATGGCCTTTAATATTTGATTTTGGACTTTAGACTTGTAAGACTTTTGTTTTTGTTGGTTGCAATTGATGGGTTTAATTATGTTGGAATCATGGTTTATGGTGTGGATGGAAGGAGAGTTGGCAACGACCTTATGACAACTTGATTACCGATGGCCCCCATTTTGATGTTTGTATTGGATAAAGTGTCCCCTAATTTATCATGGGGGTATCACTAACATCATTTGATTTTTTGATTGAAGAATAACCGAGACCTTGATGTCTAGGATTTTCATAAAATTGTATTGGTTCTCAAATGCCTTGCTCACATAGGCCTGGTCATCTTCCTTGATACTGCATCCTCTAAAATATTCTATTTGTGATGGGGTATTTTTTACTTTGAAAGCAAGACGTGAACCCATCATTGTGTATGTGGAAACTATTGCTTGGAATCTTCTCCTCTACGAGAAAGCCTGATTTGATAAAAGTGGTTGATCCTAATTGATAAGATATTTTTGTGTTATCATTCATCATTCTTGTTTCTTCTTGATCATTTGGGATGTCGATTTGATCCATGGTATCCTTTGTTTCTTCTTCTTTGACTTTATCCACAGTAACTTTTTTATGTTCTTGAATTTTATCCATATCGTTTATTTGATTATCTATGTGTCCTAAGGAGGCAAGTGTATCCTTTTTGGAAATGCAGGTGTTTGGAGTTTGGATAGGATCAACTTTAAATGATTGATCATGAATGGTATAAAGGTCGATGAGCGAATCATTTTAGATTTCTTGTTCAATGGTAGGATCTTGATCAAAGATGAGTTTACATTGGATGACATGGTTGGGAATGGGATCTTGATTAAATATTGGATTAACTTGGATATCACAAGCATCTATAGGTGATTTTGGGATATCTTGATTTGGATTTTTCTTGGAGTTCATTTCGTCATGCTTTGGAATTTTCTCTCGACATATATCCAAAGGTTTAGGCAATAGAACTTGATTTTGGGCAATGATAGGATTTTCTTTGATGGATTTAGGATTTTTATATGACAATGATTTAGTTTCAACAACAAGATCATTTTTGGGATTGGTAGAAAATGGAGGGCATGATGGTGACAGATGGTTGGATGGTGTGGAATTAGCAATGCGATTGGATTTCCTAGTTTTCGCTTCATGTTTGAGTTTAGCCTTCTCCCTTATGTAGCTTATGAGATCATTCATGAATTTTCTTTTCTTTGGCAGATGTATGGATTGGGATGGAATGGATTGGGATGGAGTGGATTGGAATGGATTAGTGGATGATAGATTAAGGTCCTGATGTGAAGGCCTGGAATGGATTAATGGATGATGGATTAGGATAGGATGTGGAGGCTTGGAATGAATTAATGGATGGTTGGTTTCCTTTCCAAGATTAGGATAAGGATGATTAATGGATGTTGGTTGGGGATCAATGGTATGGATTGTGTTAAGTGACTCTTGATAGGGAGGATGGATGGATGGAGGACTAGAGCTCATGGATTGTTGGTATGATGGGTAGATGGATGGTTGACTTGGGACTATGGATGATTGGTATGGAGTGTTGATAAATTGTCTATTGAAGTCTATGGCTTGTTGGTATTAACCATTATGGAGTAATTAGTATTCAATTTGACTATGAAGCATATGAAGGTAAATTGAAGACATGGTAGTGAGTTCGGATTAGGATGGATAATGGGATGGTTTGGATGGATAAGGCGACTTAGTAAGGACCCTATAAGACTTGTGACCTTCAGATGACAATGCAAGGAGACTATGTTATATTTTTGTGATTTTTCAATATATAAGAAATGCCAAATGAGGATTCACTTATAACCAAGATTAAGGTACAAAGTGACAATAGATGAAGTTGAGATGTGATAATGTCACTATGATCCAAAATCTAAGACTAACGTATGTAAATGTGATGTTATGATGAATGTATGATATGACTAAAGTTATGATATGAAGACTAAGCACTTCTAGTGGACCTAGGAAAAGGATACTAACCAAGCTAAGATAGTCTAATGTAACAAATCTAATTGTCAAGACCTTAAAAATGACAAAGACTAAAAATGGTAATGACTGACAAAGTGGCCTCAAACTAGACTTATGAGTTTTAAAGGACCAACTTAAAGGACAAAGACTTGATTGATGAAAAGACAAGGTTAAGACAACCTAAATTTGTGACAATGTTCTAACCAAAAGTCTGATAAGTTTCCTAGTCTAATTCTGTAAAAGTGTATGCAACTAATGAGCAGCCTAGAGCTTGACCTAAGTTGTATGAAAATGCAATGACAAAGAATGGAGTGGAATGACATATATGAAATAAGCAAGTATGTGGTTTGATAAGATGATTATAGCCGGGAATTGATCTAGAATGAGACTACACCAAGAATTCCCTAAAAAAATTGTCAACTAGCAAATGTGATGCACAACCTATCAAATGCGTCATTATGAGATGCAAATACGGTGCACTATTTCTAGTAGATGTGGTGTTCTATGATGCAATTGTGGTTTACAGTATGCAGATGCGGTGAACAGAGTGCTTTGCCCTAGTTTGAGTGTTTTTGACTGATTTTTCATTTTGGTCTTTGTGAAATGTGATGGCAAACACAATAAACAATCTAAAAACAATATCTTGGTTATTTGAATGTCTAAATTTTGTGATTGTAACATGTGTATGTTCTAGGGTTATTCACCCTAATTGCCATGGGTCTAAACACAATTTGAAGATAATTCACACACATAAAACACTTCATACCCTAAGGTCAATAGCCAATGGCAGCACTCTCAGGCCCACAACTTGGAATCTCCTTCGACGTGAGTGGATGGATACCTTTAGTGGGTGTTTACACTCTTGTATTGTGAGAGAGGATGGCAAGGGGCCTCCTGGAATTGAAGGATAACCCAAATCACCCTCTCCTCGGAAAGCTACAAGTAAAACAAGTAACTTATACAATGTTGGGGATTTTCTTCTCATCTCAAGGGAGCCATATGGTGAGTAAAAATATTCAGGGAACGATGTGCATCCCCTACATTGAGAATGGCACCAAGAAACTCAATCAATAAGGGTGGGCCTCTAACTAGTTTGTCTTTTAGTCACTGCTCAGGGACTTGCCACCTCACGAGAATCCAACAAGCCACTTAAGGCTTTAACCAATCCTACTAGTGGTACTAAAAGTACCTCACGTAAACGTGGATAGCTTACACTTTCGGACGGGAACTGTATGACAAAAGCTAATGGTATTTTAGGCTTGACTTTCATCTTACCCTTTTATATAGCAGCCTGAGGGAAAAACCACTTTGGGTCGCCAATAAGTTCTCTATACGAATGTGTCTTAAGGGTAGGCCCTATTTAAAGGGTTATAAAAAAAGTGAGACAAATATAATGTTTTTGATCTCCAAGGTCATACAAAGATGCGAGGAGAGAGCATACACATGTACTTGCTCACACTAGCAAAAGTTCATTAACCTTTAGAAAACCAAATGTGTGGTGTGATAATGCAAGTGTTAAGAAGTGTTTTTGATTCCCAAGATCACTTAAAGTGTGAGGGAAGAGCATACACACCTCAAAACAAAAACAAGATCACAAGACAAGACAAACAATGGCTCTTTTTAATCTCCAAATTGAAAATGTGACAATTGCAAAGACACTTGATGCAGGTTGTTTGTTCTATTTAACCCAATGAGTGTGAATGCAAGTTGTGTTCTTTTTAGCCCAATGTAGATGCAAGTTGTTATTTTTAACCAAATGAGTGAGAATGCAAGTTGTGTTCTTTTTAACCTAATGAGTGAGAATGCAAGTTCTTTTTAGCCCAATGAGTGTGTCTAATAAAAAATGTCCCTATCTTAAACAAAGATAAACAACCACCCTGCAAAAGATGGATTAGTAATTCCAAAGGTAAATATCTCCTCCAAGCATAAGCCACACACTTCCAACCAAAAATCAGTAGCACAAAAACCTCTAATCTACGGAATGGAAAAGCATAAAATGAAAACCCCCTTTTTTTTCTTTTTCTTTTTTGTATTTTGACCTAGTCAACAAGATTTGATTTTTTTTTAAATGATTTTGACCCCAAGAATTAAAATGAAAAGAAGAAACCCCTTCTAAAATTCTAAGAGATTTCTAAAAGTGTAAAAATTTTAGAAAAAAATCTTGATTTTAGCCCTAGAGGGCAAATTTATTGAAAAACCCTAATTTTTAAAGATCTGATTTTTCACGAACTATTTTTCATCAAAATTGAAATCATAAAGAACAAACCTCGGTTAGAATTATGAGAGATTTCTATAAATATTCAAGAAAATCCAAAACATTCATTGATTTTCTCTCAAAATTAATTTTTCATGAAAATTCATAAAAAAATTATAAATAATTCAAAACAAATTCAAAAAATCTGATTTTTTTACTAAAGGCTCCTGATATTATTGCCAACTGGCCAAAAGAAAAGTGGAAAAATCTATAATTGTTTTTGAGATATTATCAAATCTTTCTAAAACCCTAATTTTCAAAGATCTGATTTTTTTCTAATTATTTTTCATCAAAATTAAAAACATAAAGAACAGACCCCTATTAGAATTCAAATTTCATTATTTTATTTCTTGTGTATAAAAGATATCACAATTATAAATTATAATAAAAAAAACTATTTATCAACCACCAAAATTAACTAAAACACTTCATTTCTATTATCCCAAATTTCAAAATTATATTGTCATATTCATGAAATCTACTTTAAAATGAAGAAATCCATTTGCTCTCTAGATACAATTTCTTATGATAAGTGGAAGGTAGTTTTATTTATGTTGAATGGGTATATCCAATGTGAAGATGACCAACCTAAAATTACTAATCAATGACTCATTGTTTCCAATAGCTCATGCAAAATGATTAAAGTGATCGTGGCTGTTCATTTTACTACCAATCTTTTTTCCCCATGTTTGATTTTTTTTGGTGCAGATACAAGTTTGTTTCCTTCTTTGTAAATATATTTTTGTCCTTTCCGCTTAGCTCCATTGCACCCTCTATGTTGCACCCTTCGCCATCGAATGTCACCCTTTGCATATGATGATGTTGCCTTTCATAATTTTCCAGTACTCATGAATGAAATTGTATGGAAACATATTGGAATTTGACTTGAGAAGAGTTTCATGAGATTATCATAGAATATACATGACTCTATAAATGTGGATCTTGCACATAAGTGGTCTGGAAATGTTTGCCCTGAATCTATCTACCGCTTTTGAACACATCTAGAGAATACAAACACCTCGAATCTTCGTAATAATGGACACTAGATATGTACGCCTCTTTTATTTTATGTAATGAATTGGATTTCACTGTCAATTGCAATCTGGTTAAGGGGGGATTTT
>VDFB02285401.1:0-41011 GCA_007258455.2 Sequoia sempervirens
TATAAGACTTGTGACCTTCAGATGACAATGCAAGGAGACTATGTTATATTTTTGTGATTTTTCAATATATAAGAAATGACAAATGAGGATTCACTTATAACCAAGATTAAGGTACAAAGTGACAATAGATGAAGTTGAGACGTGATAATGTCACTATGATCCAAAATCTAAGACTAATGTATGTAAATGTAATGTTATGATGAATGTATGATATGACTAAAGTTATGATATGAAGACTAAGCACTTCTAGTGGACCTAGGAAAAGGATACTAACCAAGCTAAGATAGTCCAATGTAACAAATCTAATTGTCAAGACCTTAAAAATGACAAAGACTAAAAATGATAATGACTGACAAAGTGGCCTCAAACTAGACTTATGAGTTTTAAAGGATCAACTTAAAGGACAAAGACTTGATTGATGAAAAGAAAAGGTTAAGACAACCTAAATTTGTGACAATGTTCTAACCAAAAGTCTGATAAGTTTCCTAGTCTAATTTTGCAAAAGTGTATGCAACTAATGAGCAGCCTAGAGCTTGACCTAAGTTGTATGCAAATGCAATGACAAAGAATGGAGTGGAATGACATATATGAAATAAGCAAGTATGTGGTTTGATAAGATGATTACAACCAAGAATTGATCTAGAATGAGACTACACCGAGAATTCCCTAAAAAAATTGTCAACTAGCAAATGCGATGCACAACCTATCAAATGCGTTGTTATGAGATGCAAATACGGTGCACTAGTTCTAGTAGATGCGGTGTTCTATGATGCAATTGTGGTTTACAGTATGCAGATGCGGTGAACAGAGTGTTTTTCCCTAGTTTGAGTGTTTTTAACTGATTTTTCATTTTGGTCTTTGTGAAATGTGATGGCAAACACAATAAACAATCTAAAAATAATATCTTGGTTATTTGAATGTCTAAATTTTGTGATTGTAACATGTGTATGTTCTAGGGTTATTCACCCTGATTGCCATGGGTCTAAACACAATTTGAAGATAATTCACACACATAAAACACTTCATACCCTAAGGTCAATAGCCAATGGCAACACTCTCAAGCCCACAACTTGGAATCTCCTTCGACATGAGTGGATGGATACCTTTAGCGGGTGTTTACACTTTTGTATTGTTAGAGAGGATGGCAAGGGGCCTCTGGAATTGAAGGATAACCCAAATCACCCTCTCCTCAGAAAGCTACAAGTAAAACAAGTAACTTATACAATGTTGGGGATTTTCTTCTCATCTCAAGGGAGCCATATGGTGAGTAAAAATCTTCAGGGAACGATGTGCATCCCCTACACTAAGAATGGCACCAAGAAACTCAATCAATAAGGGTGGGCCTCTAACTAGTTTGTCTTTTAGTCACTGCTCAGGGACTTGCCACCTCACAAGAGTCCAAAAAGCCACTTAAGGCTTTAACCAATCCTACTAGTGGTACTAAAAGTACCTCACATAAACGTGGGTAGCTTACACTTTCAGACAGGAACTGTATGACAAAAGCTAATGGTATTTTAGGCTTGACTTTCATCTTACCCTTTTATATAGCAGCCCGAGGGAAAAACCACTTTGGGTCGCCAATAAGTTCTCTATACGAATGTGTCTTAAGGGTAGGCCATATTTAAAGGGTTATAAACAAAGTGAGACAAATACAATGTTTTTGATCTCCAAGGTCATACAAAGATGTGAGGAGAGAGCATACACATGTACTTGCTCACACTAGCAAAAGTTCATTAACCTTTAGAAAACCAAATGTGTGGTGTGATAATGCAAGTGTTAAGAAGTGTTTTTGATTCCCAAGATCACTTAAATTGTGAGGGAAGAGCATACACACCTCAAAACAAAAACAAGATCACAAGACAAGACAAACAATGGCTCTTTTTAATCTCCAAATTGAAAATGTGACAATTGCAAAGACACTTGATGCAAGTTGTTTGTTCTATTTAACCCAATGAGTGTGAATGCAAGTTGTGTTCTTTTTAGCCCAATGTAGATGCCAGTTGTTGTTATTTTTAACCAAATGAGTGAGAATGCAAGTTGTGTTCTTTTTAACCTAATGAGTGAGAATGCAAGTTCTTTTTAGCCCAATGAGTGTGTCTAATAAAAAATGTCCCTATCTTAAACAAAGATAAACAACCACCCTACAAAAGATGGATTAGTAATTCCAAAGGTAATTATCTCCTCCAAGCATAAGCCACGCGCTGCCAACCAAAAATCAGTAGCACAAAAACCTCTAATCTATGGAATGGAAAAGCATAAAATGAAAACCCCCTTTTTTTCTTTTCTTTTTTTGTATTTTGACCTAGTCAACAAGATTTGATTTTTTTTAAAATGATTTTGACCCGAAGAATTAAAATGAAAAGAAGAAACCCCTTCTAAAATTCTAAGAGATTTCTAAAAGTGTAAAAAGTTTAGAAAAAAAATCTTGATTTTAGCCCTAGAGAGCAAATTTATTGAAAAACCCTAATTTTTAAAGATCTGATTTTCACAAATTATTTTTCATCAAAATTAAAATCATAAAGAACAAACCTCAGTTAGAATTATGAGATATTTCTATAAATATTCAAGAAAATCCAAAACATTCACTGATTTTCTCTCAAAATTAATTTTTCATGAAAATTCATAAAAAAATTATAAATAATTCAAAACAAATTCCAAAAATCTATTTTTTTTACTAAAGGCTCTTGATATTATCACCAACTAGCCAAAAAAAAGTGGAAAAATCTACAATTGTTTTTGAGATATTATCAAATCTTTCTAAAACCCTAATTTTCAAAGATCTGATTTTTTTCTAATTATTTTTCATCAAAATTAAAAACATAAAGAAGAGACCCCTATTAGAATTCAAATTTCATTATTTTATTTCTTGTGTATAAAAGATATCACAATTATAAATTATAATAAAAAAAACTATTTATCAACCACCAAAATTAACTAAACACTTCATTTCTATTATCCCAAATTTCAAAATTATATTGTCATATTCATGAAATCTACTTTAAAATGAAGGAATCCATTTGCTCTCTAGATACAATTTCTTATGATAAGTGGAAGGTAGTTTTATTTATGTCGAATGGGTATATCCAATGTGAAGATGATCAACCTAAAATTACTAATCAACGACTCATTGTTTCCAATAGCTCATGCAAGATGATTTAAGTGATCGTGGCTGTTCATTTTACTACCAATCTTTTTTCCCCATGTTTGATTTTTTTTGGTGCAGATACAAGTTTGTTTCCCTCTTTGTCAATTTATTTTTTTCCTTTTCGCTTAGCTCCATTGCACCCTCTATGCTGCACCCTTTTCCATCGAATGTCACCCTTTGCATATGACGATGATGCCTTTCATAATTTTCCAGTACTCATGAATGAAATTGTATGGAAACATATTGGAATTTGACTTGAGAAGAGTTTCACGAGATTATCATAGAATATACATGACTCTATAAATGTGGATCTTGCACATAAGTGGTCTGGAAATGTTTGCCCCGAATTTGTCTAATACTTTTGAACACATCTAGAGAATACAAACACCTCGAATCTTCGTAATCATGGACACTAGATATGTACGCCTCTTTTATTTTATGTAATGAATTGGATTTCACTGTCCATTGCAATTTGGTTAAGGGGGGATTTTTTTATTTTGGGGGGGGAATGCATATTTTGGGTTTTGATTTCGTGTTTAAAAATTGTGATGTGGAGAGGAGGGGAAATTTTAGTTTGAGTTTTTGTACTCTTAAGTCTTGTGTTGAAGTTTTCCAGTAAATGTTTGATCCTTGTGGTTACACTGTTCTTTATATTCAAATCAATAAAAAATTTAGGTCCTAATATGTAGTTTAGTTGAAAGTCATTAAGTATCTTGGATCTCTGTTGAACCACTAAAATGAAGTCAAATTTGTATAGATTTTCTTTGTCAAATTTTCACTCCTCGATTAGATATTACAGTTGCAACTACCCTAGTAGATATGCATGCAAAAAGTGGAAAAATTAACAAGGCACATGAATTATTTGACAAAATACCTGAAAAAGATGTCACCTCATGGAATGAAATGATTGCAAGATACGTATGAAATGGATTTGTTGAAAAGGCTTTAGAAACTTTCAAGCAAATGGAATTGGTATGTGTAAAGCCAGACTCCACAAATTTTGGTAGCATTCTCCCAACTTGTGCCAAAATAGGAGCATTGGAACAGGGTATGGACATCCATCAAAGCATCATGAAAGGAGGATCTTTTTTTAGATACTATAGTTGGAGATGCTTTGCTAGACATGTATGCAAAATGTGGAAGCATAGAAAAAGCATGTGAATTGTTTGATAGAATGCCTCAAAGAGATGTTATCTCATGGAATGAAATGATTGCAGGATATGCACAAGATGATTTTTTTTAAAAAGCTTTAGAAACTTTCAAGCAAATGCAATTGGTACCTGTAAAGCTAGACTCCACAACTTTTTCCAGTATTCTCCCATCCTGTGCCAAAATAGGAGCATTAGAATAGGTTATGGACATCCATTAAAGCATAAAGAATAAAGGAATTTTATCAAATGTTGTAGTTGCAACTACCCTGGTTGGCATGTATGCAAAATGTGGAAGCATAGAAAATACACATGAACTGTTTGACAAAATTCCTCAAAGAGATGTCATCTCATGGAATGCAATGATTTCAAGATATGCACAACATGGATTTTGTTTAATGTTGCTCTCAAAATATTTGAATTAATGAAGCACTTTGGAACATATCTTGACATTGTAAGCTTTGCTTGTGTTCTATATGCATGCAACCATCTAGGTTTAGTGGATGAGGGTTGTACATACTTCAATCACATGAGTAACCTTTATTGCATTACACCTACAATTAATCATTGTGTTTTCATGGTTGACCTTCTTGCTCAAGCTGACTATCTTGAAGACACTCTACACTTTTATCATTAAGATGCCAGTTAAACCTATGGTGGTTGTGTGGATGTGATTTTTGGGTGCTTGTAGATCACATATGAATATAGTCTTAGTAGTATTTACAACAACCATGCTTTTTTATTTGGTTCCTAAAAATGTCGTGACATATGTTCTTCTCTCAAACATCTATGCAAAAGTGGGTAGGTGGGGTGAGGTTCAAATGACAAGGAAATTTGTCAAAGATCAAGGAATTAAAACTACCCTTGAATGTAGTTTGATTGAATGCCATAAAATGGTACATAATTTTTGTGTATGAGACAAATCACATCCACAAACATAGGAGATCTATACAAATTTGAAGAAATTGGACGTGGGAGATGAAGGTAGCATGGTATTCTCCAAATTCAAGGAATTTACTTAATGTTGTAGAAGAGGAGGAAAATGAATTATTTCTCTACCACCATAGCGAACAGTTGGAAATTGCATTTGGTTTGTTAAACAATCCCTTGGAACGATTATTAGAGTTGTTAAGAACCTTTGGTTGTGTGTTGATTGCCACACTGCAACAAAATTTATCTACAAGATAGTTGCAAGAGAAATTGTCGTGATAGATGCAAACTATTTCCTTCATTTTAAATAGGGACAATGTTCTTGCAGAGATACCTTATTTTGGGTTTATCTCAATTCTTTCTTAATGGAGTTCTCATTGTTGCTGCCTTACAAATAATTTGATTAAGTTGAAACCCTGTCATGATGTAGGTTTTTATTTGGAGTCGTATTTGTTAAGTTTTGTTGAATCCTAAACTTTTAATTTTTTATGCTTTCGAGTTATATGGTATACTTTGTACTAGAAGTGCATATTCTTTGCTTGACTTGTCATAGAGTGTTTATGTTTTTGATTTCAAGGTTTACTTCTACAAACTATTTTAGCAATGCTAGTAATCAATTTTTTGAATGATCTTGTGTAATTTTGAGAATGTTTGGTTGGAGTGGAAGGGATTTTTTCAGCAAGACATGAATCTGTGGGGTAAGGGTCAAGGATGCCGAGGTTTTGAATATTCAAGAGGCTCTAATAGAAATCATTTTCAAGGTTAAAGGGGACTAAACCCCTCTTGGTTTAGAGGACACCCCATGCTTTCCCACTTAACCCTAATGTAAAGCTTGGCTTAGGGAGGGATGCATGAGTTTCACTTCACTTTGAGCCTCAAATTGGAACATAATTAATTTGGGCTCTTGAGGTGGCTTGAATACCTTGGACAATCCAAGGCCTATGTAAAGTAACCCAATAGTTCCAAAAGCAACAAAAATACATTCATGATGGATTGTGGAAATCTTATATCAGTAATAAATAGTTCCTGTTGCCCAACATTATGTTTGCACACAAAGTAAAACCTTTGTTGCAATATTACCTTTGCAACTACTATATGAGATGTTTTAGTTGTTCAAGATGATGTCAAACCCGAGACTATATATTATCTTCTTTTAATATAGTGGTTACCCTTGTTTAACATTACACTCCACAAAATGAATATTTCATGCCTCAAACTTTGATTCTTGTAACTATATCCTCATTTGAATGAACTTGGCCCTCATCTATCAATCATGTCATTACTAGAAGGAAAAAGAACAACTATAGGATAGTTGTAGTTCATTGTCAGAACAGTGAGATTTCAATCTGAGCTTTGTGGAATACGTTCCAAGAAATCTATCTACAATTCCATCTGCCAATCCACCACCATCGCCCTGATAAATTAGAATACTAAGATTGTCATAATACGAGAAAAATGGACCAAAAATAAATGAGAAAAGTAAACACATACTCCACAACCATAACTGAGAAAAAAATCCAACCAAAGGAAAAAATATTAAGAGAGGCACCTCAATAAATGTTTCAGATCCCATTGTTTCCTTGCATTCAACTTCACTGTAATTCCTCGAGGAGAAAGACAAGATTGATGGAATTTGAATAGAGGAAGCTCAATTGCACACGTTATGGAAACTGCATTGAGATGTGGCAACATTAGATGGTTTCAACATAACACAATTTGACATGTACTAATTGTTGTTTAAAGCTCTCGAGTTTGGTGGTCGTATTTGGCTTGTGATTACAAGCTTATTTTGGGTTGTCTTTATCTCGTGTGGAGATAAAAAAAAGGTTTCTCTTTTACAAGAAATGGATCATTTACAATATTTTATTTTAATTACTATAATTTTTACATTTTAGAAATTTCATTATATTTACAATAATATATGTATGTTATTTTGAAGGTCATAATGTTTTAGTGTTTATTTAAATATATCACAAACAATATCATTTGCTAAATGACTAACTAATTGACCTCATGTACTACACAAACGAATGCAATAAATAGATCAATTTTTTTCCTAATTAACCTTCTAATATAAGATTTTTTTTAAATAATATCTAATATAAATATATAAAAAAATTATATTTATTATATTAATACATTATTTATATACTATATACTTTAAATATAATATAATATATATAGTAAATAATATTACAATAATATAATAGAGTTAAAGAGCACATGAAAATAAATAATTTAACAATTAGATTTTTTTAATGTTAATTTAATTTGTACTTTCTAAAAATATATTAAATAGTTATTATAACAATTTTATATTTATATTTAATATTTTTACTATAGATTTTAATATATAATAATAATATAATTATATATCATTTTATACATAATTAAATTTGTATTGCATAATATGTATATTATGTATTAATTAGATATTGCATTATATTTGTATGTTAATCTAATTTGAACAATATAAATATATCAAATATTAATTGTAATAATTTTATATTTGTATTTAATAGTTTTATTATAGAATATAATATATAACAACAATAATATAACTTTTATATAATTTTTTAATATATAGTAATAAGTATAATTATATATTAAATTTAGTACTCGTGGTAGGCATACTATTGCAATGAGTTTTGCTTTTTATAGTTAATTAGTTATTAATAATTTAGTTTTCAACCAATCAAAAATAATATTTAAAAATAAATAAAATGAAATTCAATTTTGTAAAATCAACTTGTAAAATATTTAAGTTTACAAATTATAAGAATTATTTCTTGTGCATATGATTGATTAAAAATTATGTGTGTTATGGACCATAGAATGGAATTTTGGTCTAGGTAAGGGAGGATGAGAAGCGGTGTGCGAGCGTCTAGGGTTTGAAACTCACTAATTTTTGTGGCTTTTGCCTATGATTTTACCTTCAATAGGAGACCGAAGAAGTTTTATAAGGATTTATTTTGGTGCACTCTACGAGAATCTAGCGAAAAATAGGAGTTTTCAAGCCATGCTAGGGTGTTTTGGTTGTTGTTGTTCTACGTCTATACTGACATTTTTTTTCTGGGCCTTTGGTTGCCGCAAGGGAAAAGCTTTTGGTCCCAGTTTCATGTGCCTTTTGGGGTTTGTGTTGGAAGAATATTATTCATTGGTTTCAACACTAAACTCCCTTCTCTAATGTGACTAAAAGTAGAGGCATGGAAGGTTGGGCCGTTGGATGGGTTGTGTGTCGCCCAACAGGATGTAACCCCTCCAGCAAGAGAATCTAAAAAGAACTAGATTTCAATAGGAAGAACAAGGGACAAAATAGTTGTTGTAGAGAAAGATGGGATATAGGACCTAGGTGAAAAATACATGCAAGAACAAGTGTTTGATAATGCAGGTAAGACTTTGGAATGTTTACTTCCTGACAATGTGGTAGAAAGCATAGTTGAATGTCAGAATAGATATGTGATTTTGTGTTTTCTCAGAGGCATTCCATTTGAAAGTGATTTTTATCAATGGGCTAGAATAAATTGGGAGAGTAGAGGTTGAGATATTAAGGAACTAAGGGATTTGGGGAAGGGGTATGTAGCATGCAAATTCAAATCTATAGACCATGCCCAAGCCATCCTCCAATATGGGACGTCAGTGATTTGTGGATAGATTTTCTATTTGCAAGCCTAGAGTTTGAATTTTCACCTGGAAGGGCCTTCCAAGTCTAAGTATCCCATGTGGATCAAACTGTCATTCTTAAACTTTGCCTTCAGACCTTTTGTAAGGGAGATTGTTTCACGCCTAGGGAGGGTGCTTTTGTGTAAAAATAACTCAGATAAATTTTCCAGCCTAAGGGTACACCCAAGGGCTTGTGTGGAAATAGATTTAAACAATCAACTACCTGAGAACATCAAACTAATTGGGCCAGGGTTTGAAATGCTTCAGCCAATAGTTTATTTAAATAAGTCAAATGCTTGCTTTTTCTACATACAAGAGGGACACTTGATTAGAGATTGTCCTCTTAGGAAAAACATATATGCCCAAGTTAATATAATAGCAGCAACAAAGACATAGCCATTGCAAAATGCACAAACCAAGTTACGTAATACAGTCCTGCAATTGAATTAACAAGCTGATGCCTTTTTAGAGGATAACAGTAAGGATGAGAGTACTCCTACTTACAAAAATGCCATTATGACAAATGATTAGAGAATGGTTAGGAAAAGGAAAGAACCAACCAAACCTTTTGATCATTCATCTGGTTAGGTCTCCTCACAAAACTGCAACATTCCCTCATCTCTGCCTATTGCTAGTGTGGATAAGGGTTCATCCTTGCATTCTAGGAGACAGAGGTCTCATTCTCCTCTTAGGCTACATGATTCCTTGTCTCCACCTACTAACTGTAATATTGCTAGTGCATATAAGGAATTATCTTTGCACTCTAAGAGACAAATATCTCATTCTCCTCCCATGCAACATGATTCCTTGTCACCACCTGCTAGACATAGGTCTAGGTATCCTATTTCAATAGTAAAGGAAAATGAGCATTTTGGTCAGCCTATTGTGCTAGCTAATCGCTTTGATGTTCTTCCGCAAGTGGAGGATCCCTCTAACCTTGATTAGTCATGAAGTTCAAAACACTATCTTGGAATGTCAGGCAGTTGTCTCTCCCTCACTGTAAATTTGAGATCAAGGGTGCTATTATAAAATGGAAACTAGATATTGTTTTCCTACAAGAAGTAAAGAGTAATGGTCCTCATCTTGTCTCTTCCCTATCTATCATATTGAGAGATGGTTCTTTTTTCATACACTACATAGGGAAGGTGAGGGGGCAGTTATTGGCTTAACTCCATGGATTAACAGATTTGTCATTGATAAAGGTGAAGATCCTTCACATAGCTACGTTTGGATCCTTGTCTTTATCAATGGACAACCCATTGGCTTTTGTTCAGTTTATGCTCTTAACATTGCTAAAGAGAGATGTGATCTATGGGAATGGATGTCTAATCATCTTCCCAATGTTGATTGGGTGATAGGAAGTGATTTCAATATGGTGGAACATCATACTGATCACAGTTGGGTTAATCATGTTAAATTAAGTAGTGAAAAGTTTGATAAATGGATTTTGTGCCACAACTCTATCAGGGTTATGGATCCTATTTGCAAAAAAAGGTCAAGTCACAATTCTAATTGGTTCACTTGGACTAATTGTAGGTTGGGTGTTGATAGAAAACTTAGTCATCTAGATAGGTTTTATATCTCTCCTAACCTACAATTACTCCAATAACTTGAGGGGATTTTTGTGAATGTTGACTACTCCACTTTTTTCAGGTGATTTTCCTATTATCCGCACTTTTACTAGCAATAGATCTATAAATGTGGAGTCACAATTGCCTTTTAAACTCAATACTTCTCACCTTAAAATATCTTTGTGTGTGGATGCTTTGATTGGAATTTGGAACTCCATTCCCAAGCCAAAAGAAGATGAATCCTATATGATATGGTGGTAGATTGCTATTTCCAAATGTGTTGATTTCTTATGGGCTTTTGGTAAGAGATTGGCTTGGCAGCGAAAACGTAAAGAGAAATCCCTACAAGGTAAACTGGAGCTGAACAAAAAGTTTCTCAACTTAAACCCTTATAACATTTCTATCCAAGCTCCCATAGCCTCTATTGAAACTCAAATACATAAATTTGATGTGCATAAGGGTCAATGCGCTAAGATCAGAGCCAAATTGTACTGGTTAAAAGGGGGTAACAAGGGGTCAAAGTTTTTTTTTAATTATTTAAATTATAAACATAAAAAGGAGTTTATTGGACCAATACAGGGTGAGGATGGAAGGACTTGTACGAATACAAGT
Organism: Sequoia sempervirens; assembly: GCA_007258455.2. Lineage (NCBI taxonomy): Eukaryota > Viridiplantae > Streptophyta > Pinopsida > Cupressales > Cupressaceae > Sequoia > Sequoia sempervirens. Next base: position 11,070 of record VDFB02285401.1, read on the forward strand.
GATATCTTAAACATGTTTCAGAATTTCTATGAGAAAATTTTTAGGGAGGAATCTCATTGGCAGGATGTTCAATTGATTTTAGAAGATGTCATCAAAGATATTATTCTTAGGAAGGCACATATCAAAATTATCTTCATTGATCAAGACCTTTCTATTAAGGATATGGAACATGCTGTTTTTTCTATGGCCCCTAACAAAAGGCCAGGTTTTGATGGGATTTCGATCGAGTTTTATCAAACTATGTGCAGCATATTGAGGAAGATTTTTACTTAGTCTATTTGTAAGTTGTGAATCAAGGATCATTGGGACCTAATATTAACAAAGGATTAATCAAGTTTCTCCTCAAAGGGAAAAATGTAGACCTTGTTTCTGGTTGGCATCCTATCACGTTGCTTAATACCTCTTATAAAATTATTGCTAAAGGCCTTGCTAATAGGATCAAACCAGTGGTAAAAGAGATTGTTAGACCGGAGCAAACTGGGTTTCTTGGGGGAAGATTTATTCTTGATAATTTAATATTGGCTTGGGAAACAAGTGAATGGGCTCAACAAACATGTCACAATGCTCTATGATAAGGCTTATGATAGGATGCATTGGAGGTTTATTATTAAGATGTTGCAGTGGTTGGGATTTGGTCCCAAAATTTGTAATCATGTTCAAATGCTATTCAATGGTGTGAATACCCAACTAGTGATCAATCAGGCTATGTCTGATACGTTTCCTTTACATCGTTCAATTAGACAGGGATGCCCATTTTTATCATTTCTATATGTTCTAGATGCTAATGCTTTTGGTTATCTACTGCAAAAATATAATCAAATGGGTGTGATCAAGGGCGTTTACATTCCCAACAATGCAGTGGTCATTAATTCTCATTTTGCTGATGATAGTTTGTTGTTTATTCAAAATTCTTCATCAGAAATTGAGAATGTTATGCAAGCTCTAAATTGGCTCATCATAAAATTGATTTCATAATGATTCAATTTGGTTTTGTTCGTGATTGGATCCCTAAAGAGTGAAAGTAGATAAAACATGGGAAAAGCATGAGGTATATTGGCATACCATTTGGAGTAGGGGTTACAATGCATGATATGTGGAGGTGGTTTATTAACAAATTGAGAGAAAAAAAATTAATTGAGGAAATCAATTCTTGTCTTTAGCTGGAAAAATTCAAGTTATAAACAAGATTTTTTGGCATAACATGTTTATTATTCCTCTTGTTGGATGCCCTCTAAAAAAAGTTATCAGCACCTTAACAAGCTTGTTCATCCGTTCTTATGGGCCAAATAGGATGGAAAAGTGGGTTTTAAGGCTTCCTCTTGGATACACTATATACAACCTAAGTGTAGAGGGGGGTTAGGCCTTTTGGATCCCATAACTCAATGGATTTTCTTATCTACAAAGTGGATAATCAAAGTTGTGTCAGGAGGAGAACCTTAAAATTTTTTGGTGCATCATCATATTATGATGGGAGTAATGAATAATAGGTGGTACAATGTGGGTTGGATAGATAAGGTTCAGTTTGCTCAATTTGTTCATGTTAAGGCCTCCTTTCCACTACAATCTATATGGAAATCCTGGCAACAAGTTTGCAAGTTTCTAAATTAGAGAGGTGATTCCCTTCAATGTGGGTTCAACTTTGCAACCACTGCTATTTGGTGGAAGAAACGAGTTCATTATCATGGACAACCTCTTGTTGTATCCTTTCCTAAACCAACTCTTTATCTATTCAAAAAAGGTGTCAGGCAGTTTAATGACATATGGGATTTTGATTCCTTTGATTGGCATAGTTGGCAACATATCAAAAATGTTTTTAATCTAAATGATAGGTTTAAGAGTTTCATGATCTTTATGAAGTCATTGGTTCCTACATAACTTCTAATGAAAATATGCACGCCTTTACATTGCAATTTTTTCAAAGATTGGTTGTGGATTGATCAACATTCATGTTAAGAGTAATATGTTATGCTTAATTAATTACATCACATTGATTAATTAATTAAGTCACTTATTCCTCTTTATTACTTAAGCTAAACTTAGGCACATTTAATAATTAATTATTAATTATTAAGTGTGCACACTAGGGTTTCATTTAGGTTTCCCTTTTTAGGGTTTCATGATTCCTTCTAAGGATTGATCACATTGTAATAATCGATTCTCTTAATGCATTTTTACGAGAGGTTTACAGAGAACATTGTTTTGGTTCTTCATATCTTTTGCATGTGACATGTATTCATCTTGTCGGTCCCTAATATGACCGGGCGCGACAAAGATTCAAATTTCTTCGAAATTACGGTTATATGTACCTGCATCAAGGGCCAAATTTTTGCGGGAGGTGATTTCCGCCGACGGCCCCCAGGCCGTCAAATTTATGCTCACATTTTGATGATGTCAGCATGACGTCAGGATGACGTCACCGTGACGGCACTCCCTCTTTTTGCCCTCCTAGCCCTAATTTGCCCTAAAGAAGCAGCTTTTTTTCTTTTGGCCATAACTTGGGCATACAGATCGAAATCGGCAAACGAGATATCGCCGAAAGCTGGTTCCGAGCTCTTTCATGTAGTGCAGTTTATTTTACAGTATTTTTCTGTTTTACTGCATTTATTACTGTTTGAAGTCAGATGTTGCTTTTTACTTCCGAGCTCATAACTTTTTGCCACGATCTCCGTTTTCGCTGAAGCGTCGGAAAGGTATTGAGGAGCTCTAGGTTGCTGTCCATGCACTTTTTCTGTATCTATCCCAGGTTTATCAGTTAGTCCAGATTTGGCCCGATGGGTTGTTTGGCGATTACTTGGATGTTTTGGCAGTTGGGAGAGTGCATCTTGCATCTTTGCACTTCATTTTACAGTAATACATCATTTAATAATCACTTGCTGCCATAGATTCCAGAGTTGTTCCTTTGGAGTTTTCGTGCCGGGTATCGGGTTTTCTGTTGCTTTAATCATGATTCCTTGAGTCAATGTGACTCTCATCCGTTTCAGAGCATACGAAAATATTTCCTTGCTTGCCTATATCAAGTTCCAGTGTTACTCTACAGAGTTCTTCCAGTGCTTCTTTGCAGCATGTAATCTCATTGTAGGGGGGTTTTGTCCCACTGGGTTTTTCCTTCTCTACTCCTTTTTTGTGTTGTATTGGGTTTCTTGCACATCACTTTGTGCCATATTTTGTACTTGCACTGTATTATAAAGTGCCATGGGGGGTTGTGTAGTGCCTTTGTTTTGCCATCACACCTTTGTCCGGTGAGTGTCCCTCCACGACAACAGTGAATCCAGATGATTCCAGTCTCATGTATGTGTGCTTTATTTTGCACACCACTTTTTCAGTTGCAGGTGCTTTCTTGTGCACTTTCAGATGTTCTTGGTTCCTTTTCCTGCACTCCATTCTTGCATTTGTAAATGGGTACCTGATCAGGCCTCGTTGCCGGGACCCATCTTTGCTTTCATGCATCCTATTCTAGTGTTTTAGCTTCTTCCTAAGTTCATCTTAAGGGGGGGTGTTAGAGTAATAAGTTATTATGCTTAATTAATTACATCACATTGATTAATTAATTAAGTCACTTATTCCTCTTTATTACTTAAGCTAAACTTAGGCACATTAATAATTAATTATTAATTATTAATTATTAAGTGTGCACACTAGGGTTTCATTTAGGGTTTCCCTTTTAGGGTTTCTTGATCTCCTTCATAAGGATTGATCACATTGTAATAATCGATTCTCTTAATGCATTTTTACTGAGAGGTTTACAGAACACATCTGTTCTTTTTACAGAGAACATTCTTCATATCTTTTGCATGTGACAGGTATTCATCTTGCATGGAGTGATCTTGTTCTAACAATCCGTTCTTATGGTTCCCCTTGAAGAAGATCTACTTGAAGCTCCTTTCGCACATGAAGTTGAATCCAAGATTTAATAAAAAAGATGTTGACGTTTCCTAGAAAAAAAGGAGAAGTCTTAGTGCTCAAATTTGGAAGTCAATGGTAGAAGGTAATGCTCAAATTGTGGCATGGAAAATTTACATCACAAGTTGCCTGTAGGGGATAGATTAAAGCATTTTAAGATGCAAGCAGCCAAATGTCCATTTTGCCAATGCAAGGAGGACATAAAACATATTTTTTGGGACTGTTTTAGAACTAAAATGAAGTGGAATATTATGTTTAGTTATTTCCCTTTTGTGTTTGAACATGCTTTAAGTTGGAAAGAAGTGATTCTTGGTATCATATTGCACAAAAATATTGTTTTCAATTCTATGAGGCAATGTATCTTGTTGCATTTATGGAAAATTAGATGTTTAGCTATGTTTTCTCATCACATTTTGCCTCAGGAAATAGACATTTTAAAGTTTTACTCTGACATCTTGTTCCAATTTATCATTCTATGTTCACAACAGAGATGGGGACATAAAGATAAGGCTAACAACAAGTGCTTGGAGGTTATTAAGTATTAGTTTTTACAGCTGCATAAAGGGGAGCTCCACAATGCCAAGTTGATTCAAGAGTCCTTCAAGTTTAAAGTGTAACTGCTTATGTTATTGTACTCTTTGTGTTCTTGTACATTTAGCTAGACGTTTATACCCAGCTGGATTACTGTCATGTTATTTTTGACTATCTGTACTCATTGTAAGCTGCATTTTATGTTGCTATTTGATAGGTCTCAACTAGTTATTATAATTTCCAAATTTGATGCATGTTGCTCTGCATTGTAAGTTGTTGAGTTTCATCATTTCTCTTTCCTTTACAGTCCTTTTTTTGGGCTATCTTATATTCTTTTTGTAATCTTCTTCAACTTTGTTCAATAAAAAAAAGTTATGTGTGTTATTGACGAATTTGTAGTGAAAGCAAGGTAAACTACTATTTTTTTAACATTTTTTAAAGAAAGAACTTTTTTTTGCTTTATAAAGTCATTTCATTAAATCTTTCTAAAATAAATAAATGTTAATTATTTTTACATTTTTTTAAGAATGATTTTTTTATGTATGATAGTTATTTTTTATTAAAGAAAATCTTACAAAAATCAATTAACTATTTTATAGAGATTTGAATTCACACTATTAAAATAATAAAATAAAACCTAAATTAAAGTACATCCATAAATTACAATAAAAATCTTCCAGAGGATTTGATTTTACATAATTAAAATAACTAGCAATCGCACCTTGGTGTGCAATGGGTACGCCAAAGAGGTGTGGAAGGTCAATTACGAAAAAAATGATTTTTTTCTTCATATGGAGAGATAGAGACAAGGGAGAGGTAAGGAGATAGAGATATGGGATAGAGATAAAGAGGAAGATAAAGATGGATATGGATACAAATATGGATATGGATATGGAGATAGAGATGGATTTAAATAATAAATATGTAAATGTTTATCAACGGTTTCATCTTCAACAATTAAAATACATTAGTGAGAGAGCTAAGTGATGTTGATCAAAGAGTTTGAGATTCTGGAGTCCATGTATGAAGGTAGCTTCATATACCTGTAGGGAAGCCTCTAGTCTATTTATTGATGAAGTTAAAAAATTGCTATGTAAATTAAAAAAACTACAAATATAGGAACAATTGAGTCTAATTTAATAAATTTGTATGCTTCCTGAATAGTTTGAAGTATTGACTTGGGTTGTGCATAGATAATTGAATTATATTGTCTTGTATTGTTTACAGTAAGTGGTAGTTCTCCCTTCCTCCCATCCATTCCCTCACTTTCCACCCCCTCTTTCATTTTATACATGTTAGATTTCTTATACATTAATTTAAATAATATTATTTATAAAAATTATTATGTATATAATACTTATATTTAATGATGTGCACTATATATTTTGAGTTTACGTAGCAAAAAATAATAATGTGCACTATATATCACGTATAATATGTAATAATAAATATAATTTGAATATATATTTTCAATAAATTTGATATATTTTTACATTAAATATAAATAAATACTAAACATATAATATATTGAATATTTTAATTAATATTCTATATCAAAATTATATTCTATATTATATTTAATAATGTATAATTTATATAAATATATAATATATAATATTATATTAAGAAATATTTAAATCTTACATATTTTATCTTATATGTAACTTTATTTTATAATATAATATTATTTTAAAGCTGGCACATTGTAAGTCTCAATGGTGAACGTCTATATCAACTGAGGAAACTCATACTTGTTTGCATAGCGATGGATACCCCAATCAAACTAAGGTGTTCAAAGAAGCAATCAACCTTTGTAGGCTTCATTATGGACCAGAGGCTCAAGAATATCTAACTCAACAAAGACATCATATGTCTTGAGGCAGTTAGGATGGTGATTAGGAAGAGATTTTGCTTCTTGGGCAACCGAATGAGAGCGAATTTTGACATTTCCTTGCGCTTACTAGCATCACTTTTGGATTTAAACCTCCCAAAGCTTCGGTGCTTACTACTGCTGCGGATGGTTTTCAAAGCGGCAATACTAGTTGACGATGTGGATGTGGTAGTGGTGGCGCAGTTGGGAGTAGGTATCCCATTACCAGATGATATTGACAGAATGTTCTTGTAGGGCGTGGAGGTTGTGTGGCATCCTTTCATCATGAACTTCGATGGGGAAGGCCTGGATCTCCACAGGCACTGGGCGACTATTGGCTATGACTTTCTATGCAAAAGGCTAGGCTTGGATGAGGTAGCGGGGATATAGTGGTGTCGGGAGTTTGTCGATTTGGTGGAGTCTACCTGTTTCTATGATGAAGAAGACTGAAGGTCGGCACGGGTGGATGGATGGAATTTTGCATGGGCCATGAGGTCGTCACCAGAACCAGTGGGGTTGATACATGACTTAGCCTGCTGAAGTAAAATTTTGGTATATTTTGTTTTGTTTGTAAAAGGCATGTAATGTGAGCTAGTCTTGCTTAGGATCATGGTGGGCCGAAACGATGTAAATTTTTGTTCTCAATATAATACATGCAGCTCTACTGTGTTTTATGTATAAAAAAATAAATTAAAATATTGTAAAAAACTATATTTTATAATCTAAAATAAAAAATAAAAAGAAAGAGGGGGCTTAGCAGAAAATCCACACTACTTTTCAATTAGTTATCTTTTCACAAGGATCCTTTTTATGTTTTTGTTAATTCTCTCAAGTTACCAGCTTAACAAACAATAAAATGAATAGAAACTTTATTGATTATTATAACAAACACACAATCAACATGTTGTAGGCCCAGAGATTTTCACATGATTGCAACCTCTTTGTTTTCTAAAAAATTTCCATGCTAAAACCCACACAACAATGCCTTGTTTATTGTAAAAAAATTATACAAAATTCTTTGCATTTATTTTCCCTCTATTAACGCACACTTTTTTTAATACTTCCATGTTTGGCATGCTGCATAGCCTACTTTCTGGCATTAAATATCTAATCAAATGTTTCACTTACCTTGTGCCAGCCATAACCCTTCAAACATCTGCACAACCTTTATATTTGCAAATTTTCCATATCCAATTTCCTGTGGAGCCTTTACTATTTATCAATTCATTTGTTTTACTATATAGCAGCCTCGTGAATGTGGGAATTTTCCTGGGGCAATTTGTCAAACAATTTACCTGCCTCCTCTTCTAGTGAACATTTTACAAGTCTTCCCTTAAGTTTTTGTTCCTAGCAAACTCTTAATGAAAAATTCCCACACAACTTGTGTTCCTCCTAATTCTCTTTCCTTACCTATCAATTGGATAGTTTTTATGCTTTGGCAGATGTTCATACTCTCTTCAATCACTTTAGCATAAATTTTTTGCAAAGGTTGTAGAATTTGGCTTTATTTCTTCCCATTGAATTTCCAACACCCACTCTTACAAAACCATTTTGTATATATTGTTGTTCATTGATGTTTATTAAACAACATTTCTTTGATGTGGTGGAATTTTAACTTTTAAAGATATCCATTTTGTGCAAATCTTTCCTGTCCATAAAATTGTATTTCCCTAAGGCATACTGTCAAATAGTTCGCTTCCTTGCTTGTGCATATCACCTATTCATCTTCTGCATTCCTCAAACAAACAATACATTTGGTGGACACTGGCAACAACAATTACCTTGCCACCATTGCTAGAGCTGACTTCTATCCTTAGGGAATACATTATCCTATTGGTAAACCCATCGACCGGTTCTTAAATGGACTCATTATAACATATTTTATAAGTACGTATTAAGTTATTAATAAGATAAAGTCCAAAATTCTATACTATAGTTTATATTTTCACTTAGTAAAATAGATTCAATGGCATTGAGATCCTCCAGCTTCTCACAAATTGTCAAATTTGCTAATCCAATGAATGGCTTTATTGGAGTGGAGGGAAATAGATGTAATTATTTGGTCATGGGATTGAAACAATGGAAAAAATAGCAGAGTGAGTGTAGCCATTAGAGATTTTTGGGATGCCAAGGGAAAAAATTCATAGAAAATTATAGCTAGGTTGCGTTGTACTTGCCCTTGCCGAATTTGCCTATATGCCTCAGAGCTATAGCGAGGAGCTTTCTTTGTTGGAGGATGGTTGTGCGGCCAAAAACTTGGCTATTGTAGTGCAGGAAACGAAAATAGCAGAGCTGCTAAACTATACGAATATTGTTCAGAGATGTTTCTAGATTAGATTATGTTGGAGTTTTTTGCATCAACGTTTCGGATCACACTCTGTGATCCATCATCAGGATGGTAGAGAGAAAAAAATCAATTTTCTCCTCTTGCTCTCTACCATCTTGATGATGGATCATGGAGTGTGATCTGAAACGTTGATGTAAAAAACTCCAACACAATCTAATCCAAAACATCTTTGAACTATAACATGGATTGTGGAAACTTGATATCATTATACAAATAAAATATTAATGATAAAAGAAATTTCAACTGCAACAAAAAAGCAACGACCAAAATCAACTCAATCATCTTGCATCCCTTCCTATTATTATTAACTAAAATCAGTATAATTATTAATTAAATTCTAATTCTAATCCTATTATTAATTATTATTATCTTAAAAGCATTATAATTAGGATTAGGATTAGGACTAAGAATAAGGTAAATTATGGCTATTCAAAAATTAAAATAAATTTTTAAAAAATATTAAATAAAAGTCATTTAAACATGATTAATAGATACAATGCTTCAAAAATTTATATCTTTATTCCAAATCTTATTTTCAATATTAATTCATAGATTTTTTTTGTAATGTCACTCTACAATCATTGGTTGGTTAATATTTAACAATCATTGATTTGAATGAAGAGATTTAGTTGCACTTGTGTCTACTATGAATCAAACCTATAATTTAATATAATATATTTTATTTTTTAATATTTATATATGTATTAAATTAAAAATAAACAACTTGAAATAAATAATCATTTTTATATATAACAATTTTATATTATATTTGATTCTATAAAAGAGTAATTCGTTGTTCACCACCAGCAATTCACCACAAGAAAATTCACTGTCATGAAAAATTCACAGTGGCAATTCACCGAGAAAATTCATCCCATTAACATGTTTAATATATATTTCCAAGACTTTGAAAAATATTAAAAATGTTAATATCCTGAATTCTCTTGCGGTGAATTTTTCATGGCGGTGAATTTTGCCTAATGCCATTATATTTATTTTATTTATAAAATTTATTTAATATATAATAATTAGTAATATAACATTTATTATATTATTTATTTAAAAGTTAGTGATTAAAATTAGGTCTAGAATTAGGATAGTGGTTTAAAATTTATTATTAGGATTAGAGTTAGGGTTAAGATTAGGGTTAGGGATAAAATTAAAGTTAACATGTGAGTTAATGTTAGGGTTAGGTCATGCATATAACTAATTAACAATACTAAAACATTGTAATTAACAAAATTTACATTTATTTTATTCACAATAATAAAACTTACATTTATTTTTTTCAAATTTATAAAATAATAATTACAATACTATAAAGACAAGTACTAGCCACTATGTGACACTTGTTAATAAGTTGGTTTTCAACTAATTATGTTTTTAAGATTATGTTCTTCATAAAGTGAACATGTTAAATATTAACTTAAAAAATTATAAAATTATAAAAAATTATTTGGGGGTGTTATGAGTAGGGAAAGCAAGGTAAACTATTTTTTTAACATTTTTTTCAATGATTTTTCATTTTTTCTTTATAAAGTCATTTCATTATATCTTTCTAAAATAAATAAATGTTACTTATTTCTACATTTGTTTACGAACAATTTTTTTAATGTATGTAATTGTTATTTTTTTATTTAAAAAGTCTCACAAAAATAAAACTATTAAAATAATAAAATAAAACTTAAATTAAATATCATCTTTTTTATTTTACATAATTAAATTAAAAATTTAAATTAAATCTTAAAACATTTCCACTTTTTAATTTTCCAAATTTTATTAACTTCAAAACATACATAAATACAAATAAAAATTAAATTAAAATAACTATAATTATTATAATTATTAATTAAATTCTAATTCTAATCATATTATTATTAATTATTATAATCCGAAAAATGAAAATAAAAAAAATAGCGCAAGGTGGTGAAGGGGAGTGAAAAATTGCAGAAGCGAAAAGGAGACGATGGGGAGATATGGAGGAGGATGGCAGTCCAGGAGAGAAGACTAATGAAGATGGCAAATTGTAGCAGACATATCACATCCTGTAATGGGTGTTTGAAAATGTAGCCTGGGTGGATAAGTGTCACCCGCACTATCACAAGACGAAAATTCTAGAAAAGCAAGATCACAACCAAAGATAAAGACTCCAAGGGGAAGGCATAAGGAGGGTTCTTAGACAAGGATGGAATGTAGTAGGGCATCCGAGGAATAAGGAAAGCTAGAGCATGCAAGACTCAAGGCATGGATGGTTTTGGGAAAAAGGACTCCATGGAAAACCGTCAGACTTCAACTGGCATCACAAGGGCGGTGGCATTTAGAAACACACTAGCAAAGTTTGGAAAGTGAAAGGATTGGGAAACCCTAAGCTGGAGAATGAAGGAAAAATGAGCCATCAAGTTGGAGAAGAATACAAATTTGGGAGAAGAATGAACCAAAGAGATCGAGAACTGTTCAAAAGGAAAGAAAACAAGAGGAAATTCCAAAGCAAAGGAAAAGGAGTGAGTGAGGGTGATAGTTTGTGACTGCGGAGTAGTAAGCTATATCAAATGCCTTTTGAAGTGATTGAACCAAGAGTGACCAGATTGATGGACAGAGCTCTATTTTCCAAGTGGAGCGGCTTGGGGTGCCCTAGGGAGGAGATCAAAGCTTGGTGGTGAAACAATTTCAAGGACCGGGTAAGCATCCACCATCTACCAAATTATTTCTTTCTTATAGAATGTGTAGATCAACAATTAAAGTTGGAAATAGTAGAAGGGAAACCCCTATTTTTGAAGGGCCATAGTTTCCACCGCCTAAATTGGAGATAAATTTTTGACCCTTGTAATTATACAATAAATCAAATCCCTACCTGGATCAAATTGGTGGATCTACCCTTAGAATTCTGGAATGTGGGGGATATGGTGAGAATAGGTGATGCCCTAGGAGTGTGTCTAGGGTTTGATGAGGACTTCATAAATGGAAAAGATGGTGCAAAAGCCTACATCCTAGTAGAAATAGATGAGGAGGTTGGAATCTACAAGAACCTAGAAATTCTGACAAAGTATGGAAATTGGTAACAAGAAATAGAGGTGTGGGAAGGAACAACACCTAAAGGTGCCTCTTTAGAGAAGCATTCCAAGAAGGCACTTCAAATAGGGGAAAAGGGATCAGTGAAAGTGAGAAGGACCTGAAAGAAACAAGGGATGGAATATCCCAGGGAAATGCAACTCGATCTCCAAAAGTCTCAACCAAGAATGGCTGGACATATCCTGAGAGAAATAAATTTGAAGGAGAAAATCAAAATAGTAGCAAGGCATCCCCTCCAATGAAGACACAATCGAGGGTTGAAACCTCCCAAGAAGAAAAAGCTCTCAACGCTCTCCTGGGTGACACACATGAACTTTAGAAGGACATCAACACTCAATTCAGGGAATTGTACAAGGAAATAAATAGTGCAAAGAAGGGATCCCTAGAGGTAGGAGAAGAGATTGGGAAGGAAATGTAGAGCAATGAAAAAGAAGATGAAGAAGATTACCTGGAGGAAGAAGGAAATTACTCATAGTCCGAGGAAGAGGAGAGTGACCAATACTCAGAAGGAGAAGAAGAAATATGGGGGGAGGCAGAGGAGGGAGAGTTGCTTGAACAGTCCAATTCAAAGATAAATAAACCAGACATAAAAAAAAAAAAGAAAACCAAAAGGGGTTAGAAAACAAACAAAGCTAAGCTGCTAATTACAGGTAATGCCACAGGGCAGAGAAAACTGATAGCTGGGAAGGATTTCCTCCTTCCTAGGGCCGAATGAGGACTATAACATGGAATGTCAGGGGCATTAATGCCCCTGACAAATGGTGCATGGTAAAGCGCCAAATTAACTAATCAAAAGAATACATAGTTATAATCTAGGAGTCCAAATGGAGTAAGGAGGAAGGAAAGAGGAGATTAAGCAACTAGAGACAATGGAAAGGTCAATTCAAGGAGGCGATAGGAGCATTTGGTGGCCTGGGAGTAATATGGAATCCTCTAACACTAGATGGGGAAGTGGAAAAAGAAGATGACAATTGGTAGTTAATAAAGTTCAAGGGACTGAAGAGGCATGAAATCTTCTTCATCATCAATGCATATGGCCCAATAGCCAAAGTGGAAGAAAGACAGGTGTGGAACAAAATAACAAGTGGACTAGAAAACCAAAAAAATGAGAAAAGGATAGTAGTGGGAAATTTCAATGCAACCTTAAATAACGAGGAGAAACAAGGAGGTTTGGGAAGAACAACAACCATTTAGAGAGATTTCCAAGAATTTGTAGACGAAAATCAACTAAAGGACCTGCAGACCAAAAATGGAACTTTGACATGGTCTAACAGAATGAAGGGTTTCACCAACATAGCAGAAAAGGCTAGATAGATTCTTGCTATGGGGAGACTAAGGAGTGGCAACAACCACTCACAAGGTCAGACCATTTCCTTGTTTTGCTGACACTTGGGCAGGATGACCCCCCTAAAGGATGTCCATTTAAGTTTGAAAATATGTGGCTGAGAGATGAACACCTACCAGAGCTAATAGAGGGTTGGTGGAATGAGATTAAGTTTGGAGATAAATTAGAACTATATAAGATAAACAAAAAGTTAGGATACATCAAGAACAAGCTCAAAGAATGGAATAAGACTCATTTCAAGAACATTTTCTAGGAGAAGGAGAGGCTAGAGCAAGAGATTAGAGCCCTGAATTAGCATATAATAGAGAAAGGAATGGATGCAGTTGACTTTGAGAACAAGAAATGTCTGAAAGATGAATTGGTAGAAACACTGAAGAGGGAAGAATTCTATTGGCGACAGAAATCAAGAGAAACATGGTTGAAAGAAGGAGATAGGAACACCAAGTACTTCCACAAAACAACAATCTCCAACCAAAGTAGGAACAAGATTGTAGAAATCAAGAAGGCTAACACGGAAGTGACACAATCTATTTAGGAGGTGAACAAGGAGGTGATCAAATTCTTTGAAGATATTCTAAACAAGGAAAGCCAGGAAAACAGAGTGACAAGGGAAAGTTTGTTGAGCTCAATCCCCACAATCATAAAGGTAGAACAAAACAAGAGGCTATATCAGAAGATTTATTTGGAAGAAGTCAAGGAAGCAGTTTTCCAGATGAATCCAAACAAGGCTCTAGGTCCTGATGGATTCCCAACAGGTTTCTTTCAAAAGTTTTGGGATATATTGGGAAAAATCTATGGGCGGAAGTGGAAGAATCAAGGAGAAAAATGACAATGCTGGGGGCAGTAAATCACACATTTCTAGCCCTAATCCCCAAGAAAAAAGACTTGCAGACGATGAGTGACTTTAGACCAATTGCTTTGTGCAATATGGTGTATAAAGTGGTCACCAAAATAATAGCAAACAGACTCGAGGAAGTCTTGAATGAGATAAAATCAGAAGAACACAGTGGATTTGCTCCAAGAAGGTCAATAGCAGAAGGAATAATCATTGCTCATGAAACCATACACTCAACCATGAAAAATAAAGATGCTTGCATGGTGCTAAAATTGGACATTCTCAAAGCATATGACATGGTAGACAGGCAATTTCTCCTGGAGGTGCTGGGGAAATTTGGATTTGAAGAAAATTAGATTAAATGGATAAAAATTTGTATCTCAACAACCAAAATTTTTGTTCTAGTGAACGGGTCTGCTCATGGATTGTTTCCCTCCATGAGAGGGCTAAGACAAGGTGACCCCCTCTCCCCCTTCTTGTTCATAATCATGGAAAAGGTACTGGGGAGAGGGATTCAAAAGCTAAGAAGGGAAGGAAAATGGGTAGGATTCCATGTGGCAAATGGCATAGAACCCACAACACACCTACAATTCATAGATGACACCGTTCTGATGGGGGAGGCTAGCAGAAGAGAAGCAAGGGTGATCAATAAATTTTTAGACAATTATTGCGGTGCATTGGGGCTGAGCATTAATTGGGGAAAGTCAGAGGTCTTTTTCCTCAACACACAATCAAGTCTACAAAAGGACCTAGCCAAAATCCTGAACCCAAAAGTGGCAACACTACTATAATGTTTCTTGGGGATGCCCTTGTTTGAAGGAATAAATAAAAGGTGCTATTGGGAAAACTTGGTAAACAACTGCAAGAGAAAATTGGGAACTTGGAAAGGCAAGTGGTTGTCCTCAATAGGAAGATTATTAATGGTCGAATCAGTATTGTCAGCCATACTGATGTATTCAATGTCATGTTTAAAGCTACCTAAGGCAGTGGAAAATCTCTTACTCAATTTTTTAGGAAGTTCTTTTGGAGTGGAACAGGGGAACAAAATAAATTTTGTCTGATGGCTTGGGACACGATGTGCACACCCAAAGAGGTTGGTGGGGTCGAGATCAAGTAGCTATCGCTAATGAATCAAGCCATGGGGGCCAACTGGTATGGGACCTTCACACAAAAGGTGAGCAAAAATGGGTCAGAATCATGAGGAGAAAAGTATCTAGACTCGGATGAACCAACCATAATTCTCACCACAATAAACCCACTGAGAGGTTTTGCAATCTGGAACTTCATTTTGGAATGCAGAGACATTATATCTACATGTAACTTGGGAGATCAGAGATGGAAATAGTGCATCCTTTTAGAATGATTCATGGTGTGGGAAATCCCCCATCAACAACACTTTGGGATTGGAAGAAATGACAAGACTATGGGGGAACAAGGTTTCTAATTATGGCAGGATAACTGACAATCAAGGGTCCCCCGACTGGAGTTGGAATGATCTTCAAACCCTCAATGCGCCATAAGATCATAAAGAAGCATTAACATAAATCCTCAAAGGCAGACATTTTGTCCTGTCCAATGATAAGGACATAATTAGATGGTGTGGTCTTCCACGGGTACATACAAAGTGAAGTTTGGATATAAGATTGAAGAAATGGCTATGGCAAGACAAGATTGGCCATGCAAATTGATATGGGGGAAAAATGCCTCCCCAAAGCAGGAGTCTTTGCATGGATGACGATCCAAAAAAGAATTCTCACAGAGGATAGATTAGCTACCTTTGGTGTTCAAGGATCAAGAAGATGCTCGATGTGCAAAGAGAATGCGGAATCTGCAGACCATCTACTTCTGACATGCCCATATGCAAATGATTGTTGGAGTAGAGTTAGAGACAAATTAAATCTGCAATGCCCCATGCCAACGGATCTAGTATCCTGGTTCAAAATGCGGCCCCAAGGAGGTAACAAATCAGTTTTTGGTGGCATTTGGCAAATAACTCCATCCATTGTAATATGGGAAATATGGAAGGAACAAAACAAAAGGATCTTCCAAGGGAAGGAGATGAATAAAGACATGCTCTAGGAAAAAATTAAAAGGACCATAGTAGATCTGGTTAATGAGAGTGCCCGGTGTAGAGTAGGTAAGCAATTTTTTTTTACAAATTGGGATGATAACCTAACAAAAAGATTTGTTGGACTAAAGCCACCGCTACTTAGTGGATATGATATGCTGCAAACATCAAGGGAAAAGAGAGTAGAAGTAACATGGAAGGCACTGGAAGAAGGTTGGACCAAGATAAATTTTGGTAGAGCTGCTTGTGGGAACCCAGGGCTAGGAGGAGTTGGTTGTATTGCAAGGGATGCTCATGGAAAGACTCTAGCAAAAAAGTCTACTTCACTAGGAATATGCACGAACAATGAAGCAAAATTTAGAGTAGCTGGCATTGGATTATAGTTGGTTCTAGACTTGGGCATGAAGCAAGTACACTTGGAAGGGGACTCGCTCATCACAATCAATGCCATCTACAGAGGAAACACTCTGAATTGGAAACTCAACCACTTTTTGCAGAGCATCAAACAACTGGCAAGTAGATTTGAGGCCTTCCAAATCAATCACATATACCAGGAAGGTAATGACAAGGCAAATGAGTTGGCAAAATGGGCGTTAGAAAGCAACACATAGGTGGAGGTTAGGATAAAGCCAAAATCAGAGAAAAAGGTAACATAAACACCACAACAACCAACGATTGAAGAAACACACATTAAAATAAGGACAAAATCCAAGCGATTTGGATTGACAAGACATGAGTCATCAATAGTAGGCAAGGAGCAAGTTAGGTGAGCAAGTCCCAAGGTAAAGGAAATGACTATTGGCTAGCACAATACCATGCATTTTTTTTTCTGTAACACCAACAAGGTGGTGGCGAGCAAACACGCTTCAAAGGGCACTATCCCTGAAAAGCTCATAATGGGGAAGTAAGGCCATCATTGTTAAAAGGCCTCGACTGGAGTAGACTCAAACAACCGCAATAGTGGCATTCCAAAAGAAGGAGAGAGCGGTAAAGGGTGGAAGAAATGGCTCAAGTCCGAGTATCAAAGAGGTGTTGTGAACGATTGTAGCAATTGCAATAGAGACTCCACTATACTTGAACACGGTGAAGCAACAACAATCCTTCACATGCAAAATTTTGGATAAAAGATTGCAGGGGCTGCTAGCTTCTTCTCACCCATTGGTCCTCTGGGCAACCAAGAAAGTTTTGGGTCCAAAATTCTTGAGGGCCTATCATAGATTCAAGTTGAACTCATAAATCTTGACCATGTTCTTGGTTGTGCTCCTGCACATGGGTGTATCAAAGGAAATTAGGATGAAACTCACATAAATGGTTTTCATCCACACCTGGTTGGGAGACATTAATGTGGCCTTGGATAATGTGGACGAAAACAAACAAATCCCTATGCCCCAAAATTACTACATGATCCACATGAATGGAAGGGAAGTCTTGAAATTACCTCTGATTCAAACCATCGACCCAAAGGGTTTTGAGAAGCTGTGGTATGAGTGCGAAATGAACATCTTCTTCCTGCTCAGAGCGGCCAAATTGGTGAAAAACTTTCTGCGAGGCTGGGTAATGAGGTATGCGGAGAATGAAGGACTTGCAGATGAGATAGTGGCAGGGGACGATGATGATTGGGACTTTGGCACCAGAGAAGAATGGCACCAGAATGACAACAGAGACCTTGAGGAGAAAGAAAAAGGCTAGGCCCATCAGAATTGTGGTGCGAACTACCCAGTGGTGCAAACTACATAGCCTACATGAAGAGAACAAATTCAGGTGACATAAGGACTTGACAAGTCTAGTCTGGTAAAGTCCCTTCTATGGTATTGTGATAAAAATAGTAATCAGGGTAGAGCATACAAAAAATAGGAGTCAATCTCGGGGTAGTTGATGGTGCTTGTGTTTAGAACCAGGCCATTTTGTAATGGAAAATGTGAATACACAGTATTACTAGGAAGGATAGGGTGGTTATGGTGAAGGCCATTTTGTCAAAAGGCCTGCAAGGAAGTGTTTTAATGTCTGAAACTCATGTAACCACAATTTTTGAAGAAATATAGGGTGCTAAAATTATTATAATTCAAAAAACATTATAATTAAGATTAGGATTAGAATTAAGAAAAAGGTAAAAATTATGGTTAGAACTATTCAAAAAATTAAAATAAATTATAAATGAAATATTACTAATAAAAATTACTAAATATGATTAATAGATATAATTCTCCAAAATTTTATTCATTTAATATATTTATTCCAAATCTTATTCCCAATATTAATTCATATATATATTTTTTTTGTAATGTCACTCTACAATTCTTTATTCTCAGGGTTAGAGTTATGACTATAGTTATGGATGGTGTTACAACCATAGTTAGGGTTACAAATAGGTCTAGGATTAGGATAATGGTTATAATTTATTGTTAGCATTAGTGTTAGGGTTAGAATTAGGGTGTGAGTTAAGTTTAGGGCTAGATCGTGCAAATAACTAATTAATAATACTAAAACACTATAATTAACAAAACTTACATTTATTTTTATTCACATTAATAAAACAATAATTATAATACTATAAAGGCAAGTACTAGCCACTACGTGACACTTATGCATAATTTAATTTGTATTATATAAAATATACATTATTTATTAATTGTATATTATATTATATTATATTTGTATTGAATGATTTCTAATATAAAATATAATATATGGTAATAAATATAATCACTTAATATTGTTTTGAAAATAAATCTACATTATATAAAATATAGCATATAATAATTATTTCATGTGATGCAACACAATGACTTCCATGTTATCTCTCTCTCTCTCTCTCTCATTCACTCCATCTCTCTTAGGGTAAGGCCCCATGGAGGGGGGCTTCCTTAAAAACTCCTAAGCTATAGGGGCAATTTCTAGCCCTGCCCCAATTTCACCATCTAAAATATTCATTCCTAAAAGGTAGGGGCTCCTATTTTTTTTGGAAAAGACTCCAATTAATCTCATAGCACAATTTTTTTTCCCATGGGACCTCCTACTCCATGAAAATAGAATCCCAAGCCCCGCCATGGGACCATACAATTACTCTATATCACTATCTCTATTTCTCTCTCGATCTCCCTCTCACTCCTCTCTATCTCTTTCTATCAATATCTTTCGCTACCTCTATCTTTCCATCTCTCTCCCTATCCCTCTTTATCTCTTTATATCACACTCTATCTATCTATCTATATATATATATATATATATATATATATATATATCCTCCCTCTCCCTCTCCTCTCCTATTTACCTCTTTCTCCCTCTTTACCTGTCTCCTCTCCCTCTATATATTGAGCAATCTCTCCCTCACTCACCTCTCTCTCTCTCCCTCTCTCCCCCTCTCTCTCCCCCTCTCCCCCCTCTTCTCTCTCTCTCTCCCCCTCTCTCTCCTCTACCTATCCTCTACCTATCTCTCTCCCTTTCTCTCCTTCCTTGTCTTTATCTGGCCCCCTCTTTATCTCTTGACCCATCTCTTTCTCTCTTGCTCCTTCCTTATCCCTATCCATCTCTCTATCTCTACTTCTCTCCCTTTCTCTTCCCATATATGTACATCTCTTTCTTTCTCTTCCCCTATATCTATATCCCTCTTTCTCTTGCCATATATATCTCTCCCTCTTTCTCTCTCCCTCTCTCTGTCTCCCCCTATTTCTCTCTCATTCTCTCCATCTCTATTTGTCTAGCTCTACTTCTCTTTGTCTCTCTCCCTCTCCCCATCTTTCTACATAGATCTTTATATCTCTATCTCTCTATCACTCTATCACACCATCCATGTATATCTCTCCCTCCCTCTCTTCCTCTCCCTCTCTCCCTCTCTATCTCCCTATCTCTCTCTATTTTTATCTCTTCCTCTACATTTCTTTATCTCTCTATATATTTGTCTCCCTCTTCCTCTCTCCCACTTTCTTCATCTCTGCCTCTATCTTCCCCTCTACCTCGATATCTCTAGACATGTCTCCCTCTCTCTATCCATCCATATGTCTCCCTCTCTCTCTTCTTAGACCTTTATATCTACATCTATTTGCCTTTCTCCCTGTTGAAATAATGTTTCAAGCAACTCCCTTCGGGTCCCCTTTTTGCACATATTCATGCGCTGGCCTGCGCGTCTCCGCGTTTGTTCGGCTTCCCGGCAGGTTTTGATCTTTCCCTTTGTGTGCATTCCTTGCTTCGCAACTTTGGCAAGCGGCTTCCCTTTCGACTCCTGAGATGCTGCGCTGGGCGCCCACGTGTCTCGCCTGCGGGGTTTTTCATTTTCTGTTACTTTATGTTTCCTAAGGGTTGCGAAACGGGGCCCACATCTTTGTACGTGGCGGTGTATCGCAATCTTTCCCTAGCAAGAATAGAATATGCTGCGGCGGGCTGCGAAGGATTTCTATTGGCCTTCTTTCTTTCCTGGCGGGACCTACCTTCGCTCACGTGTCAGCGGTTCGCAGTTTTTAAAACAACAGCAGGGACGAGAGCACCACGGGCTGCGAAACGCGGCCACGTGTCTTTCGCCACCCGGTTCATGCGGCCTCTCCCCGTTTTCAAAGTAGCCTTAGTCCCCTGAACACGTGTCACTTCTCCGCAAGCTCCCGGTCGATGGAGGAGGAGTTTTCATTCGGGCCGCGGTTTGCTGCCACGTGCCTTACATTGATTATCAAAGCAAGATGTGAGATGGCTGAGCGGGATAGTGTCATTGACTGCTGCTCGCCATGGTTCTCTAAGGCGGTGGGCGGCACTCGTCGCTTCGAAGCCTGGTTGGGACCACTGCCATCATTACAAAGGGCACGCCTGTAACTGACCAACTGGATGTTGTGCTCTGACTGGCTGCTCTCATAATGGCATTGGAATATTCTTATTCGGGCATCATTACGGGAGATTGTGGAATCTTTCTATTACAACTCTCCAGGCGGTGGGATTTTGCTCTCCGACTATATATACTCTCTCTGTTGAGGGAAAATGGTCCAAGATTTTTAGGAAGAATACTAGTTTTAGCCAGAGACGCCAGGCCTTTTTTGCATGTTTATTCGCAAGAAACTTTCAGACTATGCCTATTGTTCGACCTTTCTGTTTTTCATGTCTTGATTAAACTGTAAACTGTGCTTTTTATTGTCTTAAGCATTTCATTTGAGGAGACTTCTATATATTGAATGCAAACTTGCTGGTCTAAATCATGTCTTAATGACTCTTCTTAGCAGTGAGAATGTATGCGATATTGTTTTATGTCAATTAGATGAATTGTTTATGCTAATGCTTTAAGTTCCCGATGTTTTGAAACATAACAATGACATTCAGGCCCTTGAGTCTATGATTTATCGTGCCTATCAGTAAGCTTTGGCGCATCGCCTTAGATTAATATTTGTTTCATTATATCTGCTTCCTTTTCCCTTTCCAAAACCCATTATATAGAAGAAGCCGGCTTCTTTAAAATCCGGAGGTCACTCAGTTTGGCGCAAAGGGGTCCCCCTTGAACTGAGTTTCCCATAAAGGCACTGTTATCTCGTCAATTTTTGGCATCAACACTCCCTTTATCTCTATCTTGTTATATCTCCATCTCTTTACCCCTACATCTATCCCTCTCTCTACCTCTCTCTATATATCACTTCCTATCTCTATCTTTATCTTTCTATATCTTCCTCTCCCTCCCTCTTTATATATTTATCTCTTTCATCTCTATCTATCCCTTTCTCCTCTCTCTCTATATTTCTCTCCATATCCCTCTCCTTCTCTATCTCCATCTCCATTTCTATCTCCATCTCCTTAACCCACCCCTCCCTCTCTCTCTCTCTCTCTCTCTCTCCCTATTGCAAACATAATATGAGTCTATTGGTAATGGAACCTAATTATCTTATCGATTTAGAGAAGTCATGTTTGGATCCTTGTTTTGAAGCTATCACTTCTCCATTGAGACCTTTGTTGCACAAACAACATCATTTGCTAAATGACCTATCAATTGACCCCATGTAGTGCACAAAATGTATGAAAAAAAAAACACCAAAATTTTCCCTATTTGACCATCTACATGTATTTTGCACACCAAGGTGCCATTGCTAGTTTTATTTTAATCACAGAATTAAGGCATCCAAAAATTTTAAAAAAGAATTTGAATTCGTAGGTCGGATTAACGGAAAAAACTCCCTTGTTTTGCCTAACGGGAACTTCTACGTAATTTGCAGGGCCGAGGGCGCAGAGGTTAAACATAGATTAGGGTTTTAACAGGCCAAGGGTTTTAGAACGGTGTAAAGTTGTAACGATATTCCGAGCTTACAGAAGAAGGAGAATATGGCGAAGGAGAATCCGGGAAAAGACAGTATGGATGGAGTCATCACAGACAAGCGATTTTCGCGTCTTCATTCAGACCCTCGTTTTATGCGTCTTCCTAGGAACAAATTCAAGGTACAAATCGACTCCAGGTTTCAACGTATGTTCTCTGATAAAAAATTCTCTGAATCTTTAGCGTTTGACAAGAGAGGCAAACCGAAGAAAAAGAAAGAAAAAAATAAGTTACTTGAGTACTATTATCATGAAGATCAAGAGGAGGAGGAGGAGGAGGAGAAGGAGGAGGAAAATGCGAATAAACACGCCCTACAAAATAACGAAGATAAACCTAATGAACAGATTGGTGAAATGGGTATAGTGCCCTGTGTCAATTCATTTGACAAAACCCAGAAGAAAAAGAATAGAAGCGAGGGGAAGCATGGAAAATTTCATACTGTATGCGGAAATGATCATGTTGTTTCTGACGATTATAATTTGGGCAACGTAACCGGCATTTCCGATTCGCATATGAAGAAAAAGAAAAAGAAAAAGGAGCGCGAAACGGTTGAGAATTCTGGTATCTTGGCTAAGGCAATGGGTAAGTGCACAGACGGTGGTGATGACGAAATCCAGGGGATGCAGTTGATGAAGATGGGAAGCAAAAAGAAAAATAAAATCCAAGGGATTCAGTTGAAGAAGACAGAAGCCAGAAAGAAAAATAAGACTACTGACAAGCTGTTTGATTCAAGTGAAGATGCATATGCAGAAATATGTACTGGTAAACGAGCACTTGGGTCAATTAAGAAGGAGGAAAAAAAGAAAAATAAGACTAAACTGGTTGATTTAAATGAGAATTTGTACGCAGATGAAGGAGATAATGGTAAACAGCCAGTTGGGTCCATTAAGGAGGAGACAAAGGAGATTAGCAGTGCGTTAGATGAAAACATGTTTGTAGAGGAGGCTCAGGAGAATAATAGGAATGCAAAATTGAAGAATAAAAAGAAAAAGAAGAATGCCAATAATGATCTTGATGATTCAGACAGAAAAAATTACACGTTAAAAAATGGTGCAGGAATTCAAGGTTTGGAGCAGTTTAAAGGGGATCACGAGCAAGTGAAAACACAGCCAGAGGTTTCTGTGGATTTAGATGGATATAAGGCTAACAGTAATTTATCTGAGAAACTCAAGTTTAAGAGCAGGCCTAAGGGCAGTAGAGAGCATCTGAATGCCATAGACGTGTCAAATTTTGTGAAAGGATCACAAAGAAAGAAAGAGAGCGAGGATAGTGAGAAGCAGATAGCAAAGCAAAGTTCTATGTTTGGATCAGGAAAGAATGAAAACAATACAGTGGAAGGGTTTTTAAGAAAGCATCATGAGAGTGAGGAGGACCAAGAATTAAGTGAATCCAAATCTTATTCAGGTAAGGATGTGGATATTTCAGAGAGTGAAGAAAGTGAAACATCTACATCCTCTGATGATGACGAAGACGACTATCAGATAGAGACTGATTACTCAGAGGAGGTATTGCAAATTCTTTGCTTTTGTTTTATATGCATTTAGTATCTATATGTTTGGTTTTCTAAAATACTTATCCCAAGCTTGTATGGCTTACAACTCAAGTTGGACTCCCAGGATTATGCTTCTAGTGAATAAGTAATAATTATTTAAGTTCTCTATAGTTGAATTGGACTGTTCTTTCTGTTAACACGTGGAAATTGTCAAACATTGGTAATGTTGCTAAATACAATAGGGACTATAACCTCATGGGACTGGTGAACCAAAGCACAAGGAACTGCTAACTGTATGCCAGTGTTCCATAAGGATCCGGCTCCATGAGTTGGGGGACATTTTGAATGTTCTGGATGTCCCGGGGACTTCTGGACTTGGTGGGGATGTCCCTTCCTTGCCCCACACTTTTGAAAATTTGGGAATGTCCCCTCTTTTTTGTTTGAATCTTTGAGTTGCTCAAATTATGTTCTGAGCGTGGCAAAGCAGCACATTAAAAAAATCAGACTATATTTTAGTTATTTTTTCTCCTCTAATGGGCCCTGGAAATTCTGGCTATTATTAGTTTTTTGTCATATTTTTAGGTGATAGTGTAGGATGTTCCCAGATGCAGCTTTTGTCATTAAGGCATTTTTATTAGCTTATTTGAGGTGTTGATTTTTAACTATTCTTTGGTGTTGCTCCTCTATTCTGGGCTGACAACAGATATATTTTTAGTTTTCTACTGGGGTGGATGGCAGACATATTTATAGTTTTCTATTGCAAATTGTTGTTGTTGGGGTGGGTGGAAAACAGATAGAGAGTCTGGCTCATATGACTGTGTCAGAGACGCGCCGATTTGGAGATGCATGCGGATCTGATCTCCCATATATCGTTGAGGGGAGAGATTGATTCCTCAAATGTTTGGGGTGGGGCTTAAGCAGAATAGACGGCCCCCTTCCCCATATGGCAGACATAGTTTTTGTTTTCTACTAAGGTGGATGGCAGACATATTTTTAGTTTTCTGCTGGGCAGACAACAAACATGTAATTATAGTTTTTCTATTTTTATTCTTTTCTGGGTGGATGGCCTATTATTAGATCTTTCTTTTGTGATGAAAGACGATCAGTCTAAAAATTAGGGTTTCTTTGTTTCATTTTTGAGTGTTAAGTTAATGGATTGTTTATGACCTTGTGGGGTCCATATTTTGTATTCAGATTTTTTCCAGAAACATAAAATTTTATTTTTCCAGTAACTGCAGAATTCTGATTTCAGTTTTATCATTCTATTTCCTTGTACTTTTAGACATGTGTACATGCAGGTTATAGCACTCAAAATTGCAGGTTTGATCAAAAGATAAGTTAGACAATATATGCCAAAACCTAGAGTGCAGAATCTGCATACCATGTGCTGAATTTTAACATGGTATTGGAGCGGAGAATGTGAAATCTTCCAAGGTTTATGTGGATGTAAATGCCTGCAGCCTGTGAAAGGGAGTTTCAGTGGGTGCAATGCCTGAGTTTCAATGATTGAAGTTGATTTGTGCCTGTGAGAGGCACAAGGACTTGTGAGAGTGTAATGTCCCCTTTTTAGCCCTATGCTTTTTAGTGGCCAATAACCTATTTCCGGAGTTTTGTAGGCTACTCAGAGGCAGTTTTAGGGTTTCCAAGATTCTTGGAGGTTTCTCGTTAGTTTTTCAAGGGTTCTTTGTAGGAGTTTTGTCAATATGCTTTCTGGGTCTTTCTAGGTTTTCAGAGAGCTTTGGTGGGCAGTCACATGCATTTTGAACAGTGCTTATTTTTGGACTTACTATTTTTAGTAAGTTACGACGATTACCCGGAATGTGCTCAAATGGTGTTTGGAGTCACTTACTATTTTTAGCAGCATGCTATTTTTTTTAAGTGCTATTTTTGACAGTAGTTCAACATTCGGTTACTATTTCTGGCAATAGTGGCAGTTGTAGTGGTTGGCGTCTTGGTATTTTTAGCAGTTGGTCTCTCCACCATCCTTGGAGTTTGGACATGGAAATATTGCAACTTAAGTTATTAAGTCATAAAGTTCAAAAGGACAAAATATAAAATATAACTTAAGTTATTATTGGCCCCTTTGTACCCCACGCCTAGACTCAACAACTTTAAGTTGTTTTTAAAAGGGGAAATTATATTTCCTAAGTTGGACGGCCAAATGGAGGGATAGGTGAAAGTTAAATTAAATATTATATTTTCTCATGTGTGGTGTCCCCTTTTGGAGGGAAAAGGAATTCAAATTCCTGGGTCTCAAAAGCTATTTATATGCCATCTCTAGCTCTAATTTTTGTTAGAATATTTTGTCATTGATGTCAGGGTGTTTTTGAGCTTCTTGTCTACTTGCTTGAGCTACTTGCCAGTGTGTTGAGCTACTTGGTTGTGTGCTTGAGTTGGTTGGCTGTTTGCTTGAGCAGGTTGCTTGCGTGTTTCAGCTATGTGCTTGCCTACTTCAGCTGTTTGCGTTAGCATGGTCAGTTATTGAAAAGTCTTGCCAATTCATTTGCCATGTGAGTTGTCGAATTTTCAAAAGGTCGATTTCTTTTGAGGGTGGTTGAAGTTTATTTCTTCTGGATTTCTTATATGTTTATTATGGCTCGATTCCTTGTTTTATGTGGTGGCGGCTTCACACAGAAAATCATTCTATTTTAGGCAATGTGTATTGGTTTCTTTTGTGAGGTGGCTACATGATACTTATTCGTCTGACTTTGGGTGACTTTTTTTATGGCGTCGGATACAAACTCCTAGCAGATATATGTGGCAGAATTTTTTGTTGGGAGGTCGTTGTGATATTAAAGCTTTTGCAGACCACTCCATATGAATGTTTAGTCGTTCTTATTTTTGGCACGATGAATAAAAATGTGTTTCTTCTTTATGTGATTATTATTGGCACTGCAGACCACTCTCTCTTTTGCTTAAAAAATCGTTTTAAGGCAGCCTTTGGGTCAGCGAATGAATATCATGGCATTTTTTATTCGTGGTTTTAAAGGATGAATTAATTGACTATATTTCTTTGTGTGGGCATTTAAAACCCCGTTAGGCATCTTCCTTATTGGCGGATTCTTGTGTGGATGCGACGAAAAAAAGGGGGTAGACATTTTACGAGTTTCTGGTAGATGCAAGTGGTCATTCCTTATATTTGTTTCGATGCATTTCTGTGACATGGTTTTTCATTGCAGGGGGTCATGGTTTTTAAGACAATCTTTATTATGCTCAGATAACGTTTTTTTAAGGTTGAAATTAGAGATACTTTTTTATTTATTCTCCTGACGTGAGTCATCTTACTGGTTTCAAGCGTTATCTGAAATTGTTCTTTTTGGCATTTAAAAATTTAAGGAAATCGTCTTTGTTATGGAATGAATGGCCTTCATTTTTTTGGACCGATGCAATATACCATATGTGATGAGGATTGAAGGCTACGAGCTTTACTAAAAAAGTTATATGTTTTCACATGTTCACTGGCTTTGATGTAAGTGTTACGGTGATCGAAGGATGTTTTTTGTGTCTTAAGTAATTTGCCATTTTTCTTATGTGATGGGTCTGCCTTTGGCCAAAAACGACTTCACATTTTATCAGGCGACATGTATCTGGTGCTGTAAGACAAGTTATTTTGGATGCTATGTTTCTTTTTTAGAGTGGTAGTCGACTTGTTACAGAAGAAATAATCACTATTAGTTGGTGTATGAAGCTAGTGTGAAAAGGTGCAATGTTCAGAAGTATATTTATTTTCTGTGGCTGCGAATGATCATTATTAGCCATTTTGATACTAAGATATTGTTCTAGTGTGGTGCATCCTTTAGTGGTTTTAAGGAGAGCAATCTTTGTTTGTAATATAGAGGTTGTGCGGTGTGAGTCTTGGTCTAAGTGACTTTTTGAAAAATTCAGTGATGACATTTATATATGATAGATGGCATCGCTACTATGAGTTTCTTGAGTAACCTGCTCATGACTTTTGAAGAAGTTTTTTTAATAGTTTTGTGTTGATCAGAAAGGGGTATATCAGAATATGAAGTGGTATTCTTGATACGTTTTGCTTTTCTTGATGAAGTGGACTAAGAGGTTTGTGGTTGCTTAGAATAGGTGTTTCCCATGCCATACATTTCTTGTGCAAGCATATTGTGCCTCAGTTGGTTTGCAAATTGTTTTTCTGTGCATAGATCAAAAATTTCATGGTTGAAAGTTCATTGTTGTTAAGTTTCAGAATTGGTGATTGTGATCAGATTTGTGAAGTTTGAAGTTGGTGCTTTAGTTGGTTCGGAGTTGGTGCTTCGAAGGAGAGTTGGTGCTCACTTATGTAAATAGGGTTGGTGCCCTTTGGAGTAATAAATCAATATTTTGCCATGGTTTTTTACCTGAAAGGGTTTTTCACATAATCCTAGTGTTAATCTTGTTTATGGTGTTTTATGTTGCTCTCAATGTTCAGATTTGTGATTTATATGGTTTTGAGTTTTAAAGTTTTTAAATATTGATTCATCCCCCACCCCCCTTGCCTGCCCTCTCAGAATTTCTTGTGTGTCTTCAATTTGAGTATGCAATTTGGAGATAAAGTTATGCTGTAGGATCAGAATCAGAGTGTTCTTTCTTGAATCGATGGAGGATGAAAACCCTCTTTAGGTTGCTGGTTTTAGGTTTGAAAGACAATCCCTAGCTGGTGGAGTGTGATTGCATTCAGTAATCACCATTGGAGCTTAATGGTAATGGTTTGTTTTCAGTTGGGTTACTTATGATGAATTCTTTGCTATGTTTTGGTATGATAACTATTTGTGCAGAGATTTGGGTGCATTTTGGAAGTGATTTTTTGGAGTTTTAGATTGCTGGTTGCTATTTCCAAACCTTTGGCTGTACCATTGTTTTACTCACGTTGATCGGAAGATTGAATATCATTTTGTGGGTGTTGGTTCATTTGCTCCCTTTGCCTAGGGCGCCCTTCTTGCAAAATTTGGGAATTTTTGAGAGTGGGGGATTTTTACTTGCTGGTCGTCCATCCTAGGAGGCCATACATGTGGCTGAAGGTGTCTCGGGTTCCGTGCCAATGCGTTTCAAATTTGTTGGTGGTGGCTTGCTACTTGTTTTAGGTCGCTTAGCTGAGAGAATCATTTGCCAGTGATTTGGCTTCATTCGGATGAGTATTGGAGGAGATATGTTGTTTCTAAGGTTGCTGATTTGAGCTTTAGACCTGCTGTTCGTGCATATCAGACCTCTGTTCTGATTATCAGACTTATTGCAGCCACCAGTTTGTCCTTCTAATGATCTCAAATGGTCCTATCTTGAGGTATACTTGTTCTATTTTGTTGGGGTGTTCACATACTTACATTCTATCATCTTGGGAGGGTGTTTACTTCTCATTTCTGTCATTTATCTCTCATAGCAGCAGTATGTAATGATCTGATTTGTTTATGTTGAACTCATTGTAACACCATTGGTAGTATTGTTGGTGAATGCTCTTGAATTTGCTTATTACTGACCCCATTGAACAAATGGTTGCTCCCACTGAAGGGTGGTTGAGCCTTTGATTATTGTATTTCACTCCCGCTAAACAAGTGGTTGAGTTTTCCTTTCATTTCTTGTAGCCTGCTCTAAAAAGTGGAAGTGGCTGGCTATGCCGCCAAGTGCTTTACTTTAGTTTACTTTCTTGTAGCCCGCTGAAAAGTGGAAGTGGCTGGCTTTGCGGCCAAGTACTTTACTTTCCCTATTGGCTGGCTTGCTGCCAATAGCTTTATTTGTTTACTTCCAACATTATTATTACATTCTGATTCCCTTACACCGTATGCTCTCACCTTGCCCTCTCCGGGATTTGGGTGATCGGAAGGTGAAGGGCTGCTTCTAGTTGTCTATTACTACATTTTGGGCTAACGCTAATGGGTGCTAGTTGTGAAGTTTTTTGAAAAAATAAGGGTGGGATTTTACAGAGAGGTTGTTGGGTGTGATGTGTAGAATTTTCCAGTGATTGGAAGGTTGATTTTACCCTGAGATAGGTGGCTGATTTATTTTAGTGGGTGTGATTCCTAAGAGTCTTCAGTAATTGACGAGTTCCAGACCTATGAGAGGTTGTAGGGTGGGATGTTGACTAGAGTTGATTTGCACCTTGTAAGGTTGCTAATCTGATTTTGTTAGCCGATTTTTCCTAAGTTACCGGTTCGGTTTTGGGTTCGGGTTCGGGTTCGAGAACCCGGTTCGCCGGTCCGGTAAATTTTTTTTTGGGGTTGGGTTC
>VDFB02285402.1:0-31661 GCA_007258455.2 Sequoia sempervirens
TCAACTAGTAAGTTTGACCTTGAGCTCTGGGGTGAAGGAAATTAGAGTATGAAAAGAAATTGTTAAGTGCAAGCTGAAACTCAGAGAGGGAGAAATTTGAAGTTAAGGAATTGCTGAAGTAAGCTAAGTTGGTCGAATTTCTTCTAAGTGTTGAAGGTTGTGTTGCTGCTAGAAAAAGTTCTAAGTGTTGAGAGGAAATTGACTTGGCTGAAATTGTGGAGGATGGCTGAAGTAGATAGAAGAGCGGCTGGCAAGGAGAACAATGTTGAATCCAACAAGGAAAATGCGTCTAGACAAGCTGTCATCAAGAAGTTGAGCAAGTCTTTCCTGCCGGAGTCAAAGTTTTCTTCAAAGCTAGGCAAGTTGAGCGACACAAACCTAGGCTCTTTCAATTTGGAAGCTTTCAAAAGCTGAATGATGGGGATTGGAGGCCATCGTCCATCAATCACTTCGCACAACATTGTTAGGAGCAAACTTTATACAGCTGCTGGTTTTCCACCAGCAATTCAGTGCCCAGAGTTGATTATGGAATGTGCTAACTGCTACAACTTAGAGCAAAGGATTATCACTTCACCAGATGGCAAGTTGTTTGCCAACCTCATGCCAAAGGCCATTGCTGAGGCATTTGGAATTCCCGCATATGAGAAGATGATTTACAAGACGAGAGAAAGGGGCTAAGCGAATGTATGCTTCTACATTTGAAAGATGTGCTAACATGATAAACTCCCGTTGGATGAACAAGCCTAAGCCAACTCGTACGAAGTTGCCAAAACAAATAATCTCAGATGACTTGAAGCAGGAGTATTGTGACTTAATCATGATGCTCAGTAGAGTTGGAGGATGCCCCTAGGCGTTCATCTTCGAGCCTTGGATGTTTTACTACATCAACCTTGTGTTGGAAGGCAAAGAGCATATTGACTGGGCGGTGCTGATTAGTGATAATTTGCATGATTTGCATGAACAACTTAGAAGTTTGAGGAGAACGAAAACATTTTATATGGGCTCATATATTATTTACATGCTGGCTCGGATGACAAGATACAGAGGGATATCATACAAGAAGCTGATTGGGTGTGGCTCTCAGCAATTCAAGATTCATAAGGCCTGTCCACAGTTGCACTTGACAAGCACATCTCACTACAAGAGGGTCAATGATGCCTTCACTATGCACATAATGAGGTCACTTCAACAAAGGACTCATCACAGAATATCAAAGGAAGCTCAGGAGTTAATAGAGACGTATGGATGTTGGTTTATCCAATTTCCAAAATTTACTTATAGCAGGCTGCAAGGGTTCTCTTCATATCCTTACAAAGTGCCCAGATACTTGTTGTGACCTTTTCACACATCGCCCCATTCAGATGGGGACCCCCTTATTTTTGCTCCGTTCCGGTCTTTTGGCTTGGGTTTTTCCTCGCTCTCTCGCTCTGTCTCTTTTCTGGTGTCTGTCTTTCGGGGGTTGTGTCGTCATTGAGCTTAAACGTGAAGATATTGGCCAATTCTAAAATTAGGGTTTCATCATTTTTGGTCAAGTCAATGTCAAGTAGGGCCAGTAAATTGAAAATTGAACTTAGCAATGTTGTCAGTAGACATCCAGCAGGCTTCCAGCCAGCTTTCATCAGATTCCGAGATACTTACTATTTTTAGTAAGTCTGCAATTCCAGGCAATTTGTCAGCGTTTTTGAGATTCTGATCATCACACGGCATTCAGAGTACATCAGACTGCTTGCATGCCAAATTTGAGCAAAATCGGATAACTTACTATTTTTAGCAGTCCGGCTTCCGGCATGAATTTCAGGGTCCAGATGCAGAGATTTTCTTTGCATGTCTGGATATTCCTTCTGGGTTTTTCGAGACTTTCAAGGGTGATATAACATGCAAGTCGAGATGACCACTTTCGTGGATCTCACCAGGCTATTTTAGGGTTTTGTAATGTCGAGCTTTCTTTTGCATGTCAGGTGATTCCTGATGGGTTTTCCAAGAGCTTCGTGATGGTGTGACATGCAAACGAGGATTCTCACTCAGTAAGGAACTTGCTATTTTTAGCAGGTGTGTCCCGGCAGCCGCCTCCCAGCAGCTCAGATTCACGAGCCGATCGCAGCGTCAGAGAAACGAAGACAACCAGAGTCTTTGATAATGATGTAACGTAAATTAGGTTTCCGCCGAGCCTAAAAATAGTATCAAAGTCAAAAATCTTCAAAACCGATGTAAACCATCGCGACGTACCGCTTCTTCAGTTATCCTCACCGGGTGGAAATTTCAGTCAAATCCGAGCACTTACCATTTATAGTAAGTCAAATTGAACCGGGCTAAAAATAGTAAATCGCTTACGCGCCGTTGTCGCAGAAGGTCATCGCGGCGAGGAGCCACTTCATCAAAATTTCACGCCGACGGAGCTTGGGAGCTAATGAATCAAGATACGATGTAGTAAGCCACCCCGTAAACAACAGCTATATAAATATGTGGTGACTAAACGTTGCAGTGTCGACAGGTTGAAAAGGTTATGAAGAAGCCGTGTTTAAAATTTCAGGCCATTCCGAGCTTCAGAGGCGCGAATACAGAGAACTTACTATAAATAGCAGGGCACGATGCTGGCGAGGATGATAAAATTTTGTCTAAGTCTGGAGTCTCGTCCAGCAGGCAAAATGCGCCCAGATTGATGAAGAAGCGTAGAAATTTTTTCAAGGTGTGAGTTCATCCTTCACACAGGGCAAAATGCGCCCAAGGTAGAAAAAGTCAAAAGAAAGTCAACGAAATTTCATCCTGCTCAGGGGTCCAAATGCGCCCAAGATGAAAGAGGAAAAAGTTGAAAAAGTTTCTAAGTATGAGAAATCCGCCTCAGGGGTCAAAATGCGCCCATCCTTCACAAGCATGAAAATGCGCCCAACTTTCAAAGGAGTCAAAGTGGTCAAAGATTGTTCATCCTTCTCCAAGGCCAAAATGCGCCCAAACTAGGCCATGTCAAGACAAAATTTTGGAAGGTGAAAAGTCACCCAAGAACGTTGGAAGAAGTTTCATCCTTCACACACATCAAAATGCGCCCAAAGAAGGAGAGGGTCAACAAAGTCAAAATTTCTATCCTTCATCACATGCAAAATGCGCCCAACTTGCAAACTCGTCCTCCTTAGGGGGTAAAATGCGCCCAAATCATGCATGTCAAGACAAAAATCGGAAGTTGAAGGGTCACCAGGCGTGGAAGCTATTTTCATCCCTCTCTCTCATTGAAATGCGCCCATCCTTCTCTCTCAAGGAAATGCGCCCATGTTTGAAGTGTGAAAGGTAAATATGAGTGGTAAACAGGGTAAAAATGTTACCTAGGCATGGTAAACTCAAGGTAAAAGGTGGACGTTATCCTCCTCTACACTTAGAATGCACCCAAGGTGGTGGGCCTTAGTGAAAACTTTGCTAGGCGTGTGAAGGGAGTTATAAGGCGTTGGAAAATATTTGAAAGTGTGAGGAATTAAAATGAAGTGTGCGCCAAGAGTAAGGGTGATATGCTAGGCGTTGGAAAATATTTGAAAGTGTGAGGAATTAAAATGAAGTGTGCGCCTAGGGAGTAAGGGAGTTATAAGGTGATTTTAAAAATCTTGAAGGAGTTGAAATATTTTTGAAGTGTGTTGTGCGCCTAGAGTGATAAAGTGTTAAAATATTTTCTAGGTGTAAAAAAAATTCTCTAAGGCGTTGGGCTTTTAAAATGAATATTTTCCAAGCGATGAGGTAAAGATAAAATGTGCAAGGCGTGCCGGGAATGGAGTTGATATAAATTTTTTTTTTTTTTTTTCTAAATGAGAAATCCCTCTCCACTGGCGATCAACAAATTTTTCTAAGGCAAGATTTCAAAAGTGCAAGAAGATTTTAAAATATTTTCTAAGGCAAATTTATTTTTCTTAGAAAATGTGCCTAGAGCTCCAAGTTGATGAAAATTTTTCGAGGCAAGCAATTTTTTCTCAGTAATGAAGTCAGAGATGATGATAACGCAAGGTGATTCATTTTTTTTAGAAGTCAGAGCAACGCAGAGTGATCACAGGCGAAGAACGAGTTTAAATGATGGAAATGATATTTTTCTAAGGTTCAAAATTCGAAAAATTAAATGAACCCGTTCGTTGGGTACCCATGAATTCGAGACATTCTGACGAAAATTTGCTTCTGGGTACTAAATGTTCGTGATGATGAATGGATTTCTAAATCTTTCAAGCTTCGCCGACACTTTTTCAGTAGGGAATTTGATCAGTGCTTAAGTTATGAATTTTCCTAAGGGAGAATTTTAAATTTTCTAAGGCAAATTCAAATAAAATGAGTTTTCAAAGTGAATTTTCTTTGAACGATGAGTCTGAAGGGAGTTGCCTAGATGATTGTGATTAAATTCTTCAAAGATGAATTTTCCAGAGTTGATGATGAAGTTAAGAATTTGAATTCAAGTGACGGAGCTCCAGCTGGTGAGTAAAATATGATGAAGTTAAATTAAATTTTTCGAAGAGGAATTCAAAACGCCAGTCAAAGTCAAGTTTCTAGAAGAATAATATTCCCGACGACTGGAGACAAGTGTCAAAAACATCAGAGAGGGAAAATTCGAATTCTTGAAGTGGAGTAGTGGAGTTTAATGGCACTGGCTAAAAATAACGTCTTCTAGAATTCGAATTTTAGCTATAAAATGGAGAAGTTCTTCACTCATTTTCACAGCTGGAAGTCGAACTTGCTCTGAGAGTGAAGCATTGCAGTGAGTTGCTGAAGCTTGAAGGAATTTGAATGTTGCCTTAAGTTGCTGAAGTTTGAATTTTGCTGAAGAAGTGTGCCATTGCTGAGAGATTAAAAGAGACACCTTAAGTGCTGAAGAGAAGGTACGCCATTGTCAAGAGGAAAAGCGTTTGCTGCAAGTTGAAGTTGCTTGAAAGGTACGGCTTTGAGCCTAAAATTTGATTTGCTCGAATTATAGTAAGAGGTGCGCCATTGCTTGAGAAGTACGGCCTTGCTGGCATTGAAGTTTGAAATCTGATTTGCTTAGTTGAAGTTGCTGGAGTAAATTTGAAAGGACGCCTTGTATTGGTTGAAACATTGAGAACTTTAAAAGTACGAACTTGCTAGTGTGAGATTGATGGTTTAAAATGCAAAGTTAAGAAGTTTGTTATGTGCCGATTGCTGGTTTGAAGTGAAAGACGTAGAAATTAAGATTGTTGATTGCTGATACAAAGTCATTCAATTTGCTGATTGAGAAGTAGAGTCATCAAAGTTCACTTAGAAATCCGTTCTGAGTGTCAAAATTCGAATATATTCAAGAGAAGAAGCTGAGGTTTGCAAACATGAAAGATATTGCAGCTTCTAGAATTCGACTGCAGCCCCTATCATGCCTTATTTTATTAAATTTAATTGCTGATGAAAGTTTATTATGTTGCAGATGGCTGAAGCGAGGACAACCGGAAAGGACAATGGTGCCTCCAGACAGGCTACGATCAAAAAGCTGAGCAAAACGTTCATGCCGGAGTCAAAGTTTACTTCAAAGTTGGGCAAGTTGACGGACACGAACTTGGGCTCGGTCAACTTGGAGACCCTCAAGAACAGGCTGTTTGGGATTGGAAGTCATCGGGCTTCGGTCACTTCGCACAACATCGTCCGAAGTGGACTATATGCAGCTGCTGGTTTTCCGCCAGCTATTCAGTGTTCGGAGTTGATTATGGAGTGCGCCAACTGTTACGAGAAAGAACAATCTCGGCCGATCACGCCACTGTGATGGCTGGCAATTTCCTGCCAATCTCAATTCGCGCCCATTGGTGAAGCTTTGGGATCCTGCATAGAAACATGATCTACAAGTCCAGGAGCGAAATTTCGAGCTGCGATGTATGCTTCTCATGGAAATCCATTTTACTGGACATTCAATTAACACTTCAATCGGATGAGCACTCCGGCGGGCCGGCCTCGCATCGGGCTGGCCGTAAGGTGACTACAGCAGCAGGACTCTGAAGCAGGAGTATTGTGATCTTATCATGTTGCTGAGCAGGGTTGGTGGTTGCGCACAGTCTTACATTTTTGAGCCTTGGATGTTTTATTACATCAACCTGGTGTTAGAGGGCAAGGATTATGTCAATTGGGCTGAGATGATTAGTGATAATATACATGAGCAGCTCCTGAGTGTGCGGAGGACTAAAACGTTTTACATGAGCTCCTATCTCATTTATATGTTGGCACGGATGACGAGGTACAGAGGAATTTCTTACAAGGAACCCATCGGTTGTGGCTCCCACCAGTTCAAAATCCATGAGGCGTGTACGCAGTTGCACCTCGGCCGAAAGCAATAAATCCCATTATAAGCTTGTCAACGATTCATTCACCATGTACATCACTTAGGCCGCCAGAGAGGTTACAAAGGCGTAATCTCTAGAAATGACATTGAAAGGTATGGGTGCCGGGTTTATACGCCTAAGATTTTCATACATTAGGCTGCAAGGATTTTCTTCATACCCTTATAGGCTGCCTAAGTACCCAACCGACAAAATAATAATGCTAGAGATAGCTAGACAGTTGCTAGATTTTGACAAAATCCAGAAGAAGAAGAAGAAAGGAGGGATAGAGTTTCCAGTTGTGATGGGCAACTCGGACGAGGTTTGTCCTTCGATACAGGCATGTAGAGAAGCTGAAAGTGAGCTTCAATTCTATCATTTCTCATATCACACAAGTAGACAACACTATGACCCGCACCATAACATCAACTGGGTGTTGTCAGAGGAATTCAAACACAAGGCCACCATTGAGGATTATTGGGCTGATGCAATTGATGAGGTTGAAGTGAGAAAGAGGATGTTCTCTAGATTGCCGATTACTCTGATCAGGGAGTGTGAGGTAGTTCCGGTTCCGGACCAGGTCAATGAGGACATGGATGTTGTTCATCCGCATCTATGCGTACCGTCGACACTCCACTCCGCTTTCATTGATTGGTCACCGTGAGTCTGAGGCTGCTTCTAATCTTTGATACTCTCTATCCCGCTATGCGACATTCACCGTGGCATGGGCTCTACAGGGCGAAGTGATATTGAAAGGTATTGCCTGACCTACAACTTGATGGAGATCAATGGACGCCACCACAAGTGAAGGAAGAAACAGATCACAAGAGGACCAGAGTCCGAAGAAAGAATTAGTTCAGCCGTAACCTCCACGAAGTTACGATAAAGACTCCTTTGAGACACGCTCTCCAAGTATTGTGAGGTGTCTTTATTTGCTGATCGTGAGGGTTGCGTTGAATCAGTAACGGTGAGTACAGGATGATATTCAGCCTCCACGGAGGGGGTCGATTGGCCAGAGTGCCAATGTACCTGTTAGGGTTGATCAGCAGGATCAGCAGGATGATGAGGGGACTATTACTGACCCTCAATTTCAGCAGGAGATAGAGGCGGCCATGAATGATGGCGACGATGATGATATAGTGTCAGGTGACACTCAGCCACTTGAGGACGATGAGCCTCGCCAGAATGAGGAAGAAGTGGAACAAGTTAGAGAAGTCGAGGCACAGGAGCAGCGGCCCTTTGATAGATTATATGAGGTGCCCGACATTTAGAGACAGCATCGCATTCGAAATGAGGAAATTGATCCAGCCGATTGAGATGGAAGAGTTTTGAACCGGATCACTTGCTCCTCCAACAAGAAGAAGGCAAGAAAGTTTTCAAGATCTCCAATCGATGAGGATGGCTCAGATTCTCTACACGCTAGCGTCCCACTTGAGTCGAAAGTGTGACCTCGAATGAAGCAGCTCCTGAAACTATGCGTGGTCACCACTCTTGATTTGGGACGCCCTACTGGTGCTCAGATTGTTGAGGAGTGTGATAACTCCTTCCTTGCCCTCAAGGATAGGTTATTCAAGAAAGAAGGGAAATACAAGAAGTTGAAACGAGAACACAAGGCGTTAGTTGGATATGTTCAGCAGTTGTCTCGTTCTCGAGGGCAGGATGTACCAGTGATAGAGCCTCCAGCAGATATTCCTAGAGAGTCGATCAGCGGCTTGGTAGAATTGGGGAGGATGGCACAAGAGGCAGACAAATGGGTCACAGGGGTTCGTACGGAGACAGAGAAATTCATGGAGGACCTATCCTTTGCTTTTCAGCAGGCCTCTTCTATTTTGACACGGATGGACGCGGTGGATCATGCTTGGGGCGATGCCTCTATCTATCGGCAAGGTGATCCAGTTCTGAGGTGTTGCTGGAGGGGCTTCGCAGCTTGCCATTGATGGAGGGTGTCATTCAGTTTAATCGACCGATATGATTTCTCTCGGTGGTATTCTTCGGCTATCACAGGGCGTGGCTTCTTCGATGCAGCACAGGCGGATTCAGCCAGGATTCACAAGGCCATGGCCAATATTATAGATGGAGTTCAGAACACATTCGAGGCCATCTTCGCTAGGCGGCTGAGTCCAGAGGAGATAAGTTTTGATAATTTGAGGGGTTTGCTGGTTCCCTTCTTCGCAGATGTTAAGACCTTCGTATAAGATGACTTTGAAAATACTGCTACATTCTCCACTTTGATCCAGAACACGCAGGACTCATTGGCTGCTTGGAGAAAATCTTGTACGAGGCACGAGCACTCAGTTACAGTGTTAGAGTTTCAGTTAGATTGTGTTCCATCTATTTCGGTTGAGGAGGTTGAGGCCGTACTTAGCAGATTTGTTGAGTTGGCAGTCAGAGAGAAGGCTAATGGGAACACACTACTGGACGAGGATCTTCTAGAGGACTGAGTATGAGCATTTATTACATTTG
This sequence comes from Sequoia sempervirens, assembly GCA_007258455.2. NCBI lineage: Eukaryota > Viridiplantae > Streptophyta > Pinopsida > Cupressales > Cupressaceae > Sequoia > Sequoia sempervirens. The sequence continues at coordinate 8,736 of VDFB02285402.1, forward strand.
CTATTTTGGGAGTGAGTGGGAATCTTTGATTCATTTAATGTCCCACTCCCTATTCTGGCAGTTTTTAGGGTTAGGGCTGAGGTGGCACGATTCTGGCCACTCTATTGATTGTAACCCTAGCCGTCCTTTGGGACTTGGCTAGCTATAAAAGGGGGAGTCCCCCTCATTTGTAAGGCATCAGATTAGAAATCAGAATATTAGAAGATAGATCAGAGCTAGAGATTGTTGGGTAGAGCTAGATAGTGTAGAGCATTTTGCATAATTTGGAGAAGAGAGAAAGTTTTCCCTTTGAAAACTTTTGAAGAGACTGTTGTGTAACACATTTTGTGATAATAGATCTTTTCATTGATGATGGAATTCGTCTAGTCATGAAATGCTAGCAAGGTTTCTTCTTCCTTTTGTATCCAAGTAGCTTAGTTCATGCAAAGTAGCTTACTTCGGTGTATGGTGTTTTATTGAGATAGCTTCGCTTTATTCCATACCACTAGCGGCTTGTTGATGATAAGTCTGCCTTGCGTGGTCAACTGGACATTATCTTGTGTTTAACTTCGGTTATGGCTTACATACTTATATGCGTTGTTCTGATGGTGTACGTATGTTAGACTGTAACTTGAATACCTTTCGTTATCCCCTTTGAAGATTGCACCGATTTTGCTGAGGCTGTCCGACGGAGGCTAGGTGAAATCTGGTTGAAGTCTATTGAAACGAAGCCCCATATACCCTGCATTTAAAATAGAGTACAAATTTCTTAGGCCCTTTCCCTTTTACTTTCGCATACTTCTTGTTAGTTTTAGAAAAGAATACACATTGCCAAATCATACACGTAAGAATCCCCTTCAAATTACATATCAACTGCTGACTGTGAGAAGTCTGAACAACTACGTAAGTCCCCTTGACATACCAGCAATATCACATCAAGCCAAACTGAGCCTATTCGCACTAAAGGAACCTTGGAGTTGAACGCACGAACTTTCTGGCAATCTTAGCGTGCGGAATACTTTGATCAAGAGAGAATAGAGCGTCCGTTGGGCGACTTTGTTCTGTGTTGGTGCGGTCTCAAAAACCACGTCAACAGAACTGGCGCTAGAAGGAGGGCCCTTCAAGGATTCTTCGTAGTGAAGCAGTCATTTTCAAATAAGAAGGGATTTCATTGAAAAGAACTTCATTGGAGAAAGAAATTATCATGAGTAAAGATGGTGCTACCGCATAGAGAAATATTCCCAGTGTTGCAGCCTAACTTGGGATTCAACGACGACCAAGAAGACATTCTTTCAGGGTTGAACAATCTTGCTTGGAAAACAAAGGAGAGCTACGCCCAGTACATGAGAACTTGCTTCGTGTTGGAGGAAGAAGAAGAAAAGGCCATTGAAATCCAAGTTGCAATTGAGAGGAATTTGCTCGATCAGAGACTACCACTCGCTCCTCTTCCTCGCCGACAGTGATCAACTACATCCTGGATCGCATTAGCTCATTCTCACCTGATAAGTTGAAAAGAATTCTGAGGTCCACGCCAAGCTCATCCAAAGACTTTGTGGAGTTAGAATTGCCTACTAGAACAAGGAAGAAGAAAGAGAGCCGTCCAAGCGAAGAAGTGTTTTCAAACGAAGAAGCTCAGTCTAGTGAAGAAAGCGGAGAAGAGATTACAAGTTTATTCCGAACTCCACCAAGTGTTTCAAGGTTTGCTCAACCTAAAGCCGTTCAAGTTACCACACCAGTGTTTGTTCAGCAACAACCACCAGTTCAGGTTACCACAACCCCAGTTATCGTATATCAAAGGAGGTGTCCAAATCAAGCAATGGCTCAACCAGGAGGCCAACCCGCTCCTAACGGTGCTACTTGGCTAGTCACCAATCCATCTCCTCTTGAGTTTGCCGATTATCATGACATGCCAAAGAATCCGGAGCATTTCTGCACCAAGTACCAAGTCCATGATCCGAATCGTTCTGCAGAGGATCACATTAAGATGTTCGAAGATCATTTGCGAAATAGACAAATTGCCTACGCAGATGTGGCTTGCAGACTGTTCCCGTATTCCTTGGGAGAAGAAGCTCACTTTTGGTTTATACATTTGCCAGTTGGGTCCATCAGAACGTGGGAGCAAATGAAGGAGGCTTTCATTGGGAAGTTTGGTATTCCTATCACCCCAGTGGAGCTTTTCCGTCAATTCACGGAGGTGAGAAGACAGGACAAAGAGCCTATCCATGCCTTCAATAATAGATTCCAAAAGGCTCTTACGAGGTTGCGTACTCCGTACATGGTTCCCGATGCAAGGGAAAATTACTATGCAGCCTTAGACCCGTTGACTGCTATGTTCGTGAGGCAAGTTCATCCCATTCCAGCAGACATGAACCAAGCATATGCTAAGGCGGTTGAAGTAAGTCAGAATATGGGCCAAAATATAACTGGACCTTCGTTGTACACTGGCTTGGTCACCACGAATAATCAAATGCAGACTCTTGCTCCAGTCTGGAATCAGCAAGTTCCAGCGTTGAATCCAATTCCGCAACCGGCGTATCACGTTACGCCACCATCGGATCAATTAATTCTCCATCCTGGGGTACCCTTATCCCGGACTCCAGCTACACAGCCTGTATATCTCCAGAACACGGTACCTGCAACAAGGACACAAGAGGAGAAAGACGAAATGAAAGAATTAGTAGAACAAATGAAAAGGCTGTCATCTGAGGTGACTCACCTCAGAAATCAAAATAATCAAATGCAATCAATGATAAAGAATTATCAGGCACATCCAGGTGCCAATCGAGGATATCACAATAATCCGTTGGGCGACTTTGTTCTGTGTTGGTGCGGTCCCAAAAACCACGTCAACAATACTCTACGAATAGAATTTTGATGTTGGAAATATCTAGGCAACTCATTGCCTATGACAAGATTCAAAAGAAGAAGAAAAAGGGAGGACTTGACTTCCCGATCATCATGGGAAATTCAGATGAAGTTTGTCCTTTATTGCAGGCAGCCAGGGAAGTGGAAAATGAGCCTCAGTTTTTCCACCTCTCTTATCACACAAGCAAGTAGTATTATGATCCTCATAGGAATATCAGATGGAATATCAGATGGATACTGTCAAAGGAATTCAGACATAAGGAAAATATTGAAGACTTCTGGGCAAGTGCGTCAGATGAAGCTGAAATAAGGAGAAGGATGTTTTCTAGAGTACCATTGAGCATGATTAGAGAATGTGAGATTGTCCCAGTGCCAGACCGGGTTGATGAAGATGTGAATGTCATGCAGGATGATTATGAGATAGTAAGGAGGACACCGATCACACTTCCGGGTTGGTCTGAGCCAGAGATTACAGATTTGGATACACTTTGCATACTAGTCTTGACTTTCACAAAAGGATGGGTCGAGAGGCATGTAAACAGGCTCAAGAGCAGGTCAATCCCTCTTATAATTTAATGGGAGATCACAGGCCGCCAACTATTAAGAAGAAGCAGGTTTCTTGAGATCTAGAGCCACAAAGAGTAGAACCAGTCTAGTCGGAACTTTCGAGAGTTGAGGTGGCATCACCTACGCCATTATGGACTCATTCTCCAAGTATACAGGAGGTCTCACTATTTGCGGATCAGCCAGCGAGGTTGAATGAAGAACGGAGATTACAAGGGACAAATCAACCACCTCGTAGGGAGTTGGTTGGCCATACCGTGAATGTACCTGGAAGAGAAAACCAGCAAGAGATAGAGGAAGAAACAACCACAGATACTCACTTCTAGCAAGAGATTGAGGCGGCATTAGAGGATGACATTGCCACAGGGTAGGAGGCTCAAGGTTCAAGGGATACTCAGCCTATAGAGGTTGATGAGCCTCGTCAGGATGGAGTTAGAGAAGAGGTTCATGAAGAGCAGGCAAGAAATGAGTAGCCATTCATTATTTCTGACTTGCAGCAGGTGGTGCCAGATCGGCTCAGAGACAGGATGAGAAGGGACCCCGTTGAAGAAACTGATCCAGCAGTTGAGATGGAAGAATTTCTGAGTAGGATCAGTGCGCCTCCAACAAAGAAGAGAGATAGGAAGTTTTCAAAGATTTCAATAGATGAGGATGGCTCTCACACCCTTCATGTGGCTGTACCAAGGGTTGAGTGTGATCGGGATGAGGCCATTTCGGAGAATTATGTGAGCACCACCATGGAATTGGGTCGCCCTACTGGAGCACAGATAATTGAAGAGTGCGATAATTCCTATCAGGCACTCAAGGATAGGCTGCTCCGGACTAAAGGAAAATATAAAAGATTGAAGAGGGAGCACAAAACATTGATTGGGTACGTACAACACTTGTCTCGTCCTTGTGGCCAAGAAAATCCTGCAATTGAGCTCCTAGCTGAGTTCCCCAGAGAATCAGTTAGCGGCTTGGAGGACTTGAGGAAGATGGCACAGGAGGCGGATAAATGGGTTGCTAGTGTTCGTGCCGAGACAAAATTTTTTATGGAGGATCTTGCTCATTCTTATCAGCAAGCTTCGGGCATTATGGCACGGATGGACGCACTTGATTAGGCTTGGGGCGATGCTCATATTTATCAGACCAAAGTTGTCCTTCGTTTAGAGGCTTCGATGCATACACCCTTGCAGACTTTGGTTGAAGGAGGCGTAATTTAGGAGGGTGATAGATATGACTTCATCAGCTGGTATTCTTTAGTGGTCACGGGCCGAGGATTCTTTGATGCAGCACAAGAAGATTCAGCCAGAGTCAGAAAGGCCATGGTGAACATCCTTGACGGAGTCTTGAACACACTAGAGGCTATCTTTGCTAGGAGGCTGACTTCCGAGGAGGTGACTGCTGATGGTTTGAAGAGTAGACTGCCACCTTTCTTTTCAGAGGTGAAGATTTTTGTTCAGGATGATTTTGAAAACACCTCGACCTTCTCCAGTCTTATTCAAAATACCCAGGATGCCTTGGCCGCTTGGAGGAAATCCTATACTTGACATGGGTACATAGTTACAGTGTTGGAGTTTCAGCTCGATCACATCCCACCCATCTCAGTTCAGGAAGTTGAGGCCATGCTGACTAGATTCATTGACTTTGCAGTCAGAGAGAAAGAGAATGGAAATGCCCTTCTGGATGAGGATCTTCTAGAAGATGATGGTGGGCATTAATTGCCCATGATGTTTTGGGTGTGAGTGGGAATCTTTTGGATCATTTATTGCCCCACTCTTCTTTATGGCAGTTTTTAGGGTTAGGGCTGAGGTGGCACGATCTGGGCCATACATTTGATTGTAATCTTAGCCATCCATTGAACTTGGCCAGCTATAAAAGGGGCATCCCCCCTTCATTTGTACTCATTAGAGACTAGAGATTAGAGAGATAGATCATAGAGCATAGAGAGACAACTTAGAGTGAGCATAGTTGATAGATTGATAGTTTGGAGAAGAAGGAATGTTTTTCCTTTGAAAACTTTGTAAGAAATTGTTGTGAACACTCTCTCAATAAAAAGAGTTTTCATTGATGATGATCTTGTCTTTTGTTGTGAGTAGCTAGCAAGGTTTCTTTGTCCTTCTACTTCAAGTAGGATTTTTAAGTAAAGTAAATAGATTTTGTTTCATGCAAGTAGATAGTAATGGAATGCGGTGTTTAATCCAAGCAACTTCATCTAAATCCATACCATTGGCAAACTTATTGATGATAGGTTTGCCTTGCGTGGTCAACTGGAACACTTCGTGCTTAACTTCAATTATGATTGGCATGTTAGTATGCATCGTTGTGATGGTATTTACATGTTGAATTGTAATCTAAATATCCTTAGCTACCACTTTGAAGATTGCACTGACTTTGTGGAGGCTGTCCAAAGTGAGGCAAAGCAAAGTTTGGTTGAAGTTTGCTGAAGTCGATCACCATGTCCCACACTTAGGATAGAATTTAGACTTTCTAAACCCTGCACTCATTTAAATTTAGTACAATTTCTGGTTAGTATTAGGAATCTTCCACGTACCTGATAAATCATTCAAACCACGAAAATCCCCTTTCCCTTTAATCCGCTGTTTGCTGTTGATTGTCGAACAATTGTGTAAGTCCCCTTGTGATACCAGCAAAATCACAATGAACCAACTGAGGCTATCCATTGCATAGAAGGAACCTTGGAGTTGAACACTTGATCTCTCTCGCAATCTTAACATGTGGAATACTTTGATCAAGAGAGAATAGGGTAGTCGTTGGACACTTTATTCTGCTGTTTGGTGTAGGTCACGAAACATACATCAACAACTAGTTGTGAGGGTTTAACTAGCTTACAAATTGGATACATCAAGGGTTTCTAGTTATTTGTGATAGGTTTTCAAAGGTTGCAAAATAGGCTTATACGTTGGCAATAACAACAAGGCATCATTGGATGATTATATATGGCCTTGTGGAATTTCTCACGTGTTTCACATAAATGTTGAAAGTATCTTTGGCAGACTTTTAGCCATATTCATGTATCGTAGTTTCAGTGGGTCTATGATCATATTCTAGAGTTTTAAGTATATCAAGTGTACAACTCTTGTCTTGCAAAGGTTTTGTTGGTGTTTCAGTTCACACTTTTGGAGTGTGGATTGGAAATGGACAGCTATGCACAATTAAACAACTCTTCAAATTTGGAGGGGAAGCTCCCTTTTTGTTGATTATGCATAAAAAGAAATGTTTAAAGTACTTGCCAATCTTTTTATTCTTAGCTTGAGAGCACAAGGTTATAAAACACTTTGCATTGTAGCTGATGTTTTCTCTAGTTTCATAACTTCAACTACAACTAAGCCTAAACTAGTAACGCTTTTAACTTCTCAAGTAAATTCAGAGCAAGAGAGTTAGAAGTAAACAGGGAATGATTGATAAACACAAAGCTTAAACAAAACACATCTGAAGACTCATTGTACTTTTAGATGTAAGCTGAAATAAAGATTATGAAAGCAAACCATGAAACAATAACATCGAAAGACTTTGAGAACGTAGATCAAAGCAAGGTAGGCATAAGATTTATTTCCTCAAATTCCAATAGTAGTAACACATTTGGGATAGTAGATTGTAGCAAAAGCAGGCATACAATATATGATCAAACCAAATTACACTTGACAAAGTTGAACATATACTGGATAACAAAGTAGCAGGCCAAAATAAACTCAGCGTTTTGTTATCACAAGGTTGGTTTAAAAATAATGAGCAAGGCTGCTCTTATTTATACACAATCAAAAGAGTAGGGAACCCTAAAATCTCCTTGTTTTAACAATCAGTCTTGCCAACATGCAAGATTTATTCCCATGTCTAAACAAAGATATCTAAAAGTTAACTAGAATGCTAACATCAGTTAACTGATCTAAAACTAAAGAGAGCTACAACTGTACAATAGATATCTCCAAAGATAGATATGCATGAAAAGAGGGCAGCAAGTTAAACTCGGAAAAAACATCGAGTTAACTGCTGATTTAAGTTCTTTCCTTGGAAAACGTTGCATGCTCCAACTGTTTTCTCACTGATTGATAACTTTGGTGGCTCTGTAGTTGGAGTGATGACCTCTGTTTCTTCTGCAGTTTTATGCTTTTGATGCTTTTCTTGATTTTTCAATGGAAGATTATTTTATGATGAAAACCATGAAGTTTGATTGGGAACATGCCTATATTCGGACAAGTTCGGCACAAATGCTAAAAATAGCTATGCTGATTTTTCTTCAGAAAAAGACAAATTTTTTGGAAAAAAGTTGAGGTCTGGGTTTTGTAGAGAATGTTGTTGTGAAGAGACCCAGATCGTCTGATTTTGAAAAAGCTGATTTTTTCAAGAACGTGCAAGTTCCCCTCAAAAGTAGACGCTGGGAAGCAATTTTTCCCGAAAAAATCTGAGGTTTGGGTTTTGTAGATAATGTCATTGCAAAGAGACCTAGATTGTCAGATTTTCAAAAAACCGAGTGTTTCCCAAAAAAGATAGATCTTCTGAAAAGTGGAAGCCACATAAGAATATTTGTTTGAAAAAGGTTGAGATTTGGTTTTGTAGACATTCATGTGCTGAATAGACCCAAATCGTCAGATTTTGAAAAGTTTGAGGATTTCTCAAACATGCGTGATTTTTTAGAAAATAGAAGTCGAAGAAGGAACCGAAAATTTTTCCAATCTTTGAAGAAGAATGAAAAAGTAGACCCAGATCGATGAAAGCTGGAAAAGATGACCTCCTGTTTGTGAAAAGTGATGCCCTGGAAAAATAGATCATTGAAAAGTGTTCTTCTGTGCAACCTGAACTCGAATCTATGAGGAATTGTGAAAAATATCTTTGTTTGAGCCTTCAAATCCTGTTGAGAAGAAAAAATTGTGTTTCTTCCTCTTGAAGCTAACGTATAAATTATGGATAATGAATGTTCAGGGCTTTCTTTTGGAGATAAAAGCACTTTGCATGCAAAACCCTAAAATTTAGGAGTCCATGCATGAAGATAGAAACTTTGTTTGCTCCTCCAACTCTGTTTGCATTAAAATTTGACATCGTTGATTTTTCTCCAAAAAGCAATGCATGAATGGAAATCTGACTAAGGCATGAGCCTTTGGGCGCCCCTTTTATGACAGGGACGCCTAAGCTCACTAGTGTTGGCAAAATTTCCTTAATTTTCAACTTTTTCTTGAGTTTTTTGTGTCTTTGGTGACTAGTACCCCTTGTTCGGACATCGTTTCTTGGTAATTTGTGAACAACTGAGACTGAAGGTCTGTCAATCTGGCAATCCTGAGCAAGTTTGAGAAGAATGGTACCCTTTGCCAACCTCTATCATTGTGTTTGATTGATTTTCAGGATCCGGAGCTGAGTTGATGAAGAAGTTTCAACACATTTTCGACTGCTTGAAAAATATTCTACGACATGAAACCCTATGTGCCCCTAGCTGACAGGGCACTTCGCTTTGCCAGTCTCAATTTTTATTTTTTGATTTTCATTTTTCCTATTTCCCATGCTTTGTGCTTTGTCGGCTGCAATTGTGTTCTTTGTGTTTGCACGCGTGATGAGTGAAGACTGTAAAATGGCCAAAGCATTGAAAAGGTGCTCTCCTTGAAAAAAACCACATAAGCCTGCGAAACTTGAGTATTTTTCATGATTTTCAACTTTTCCTTCATTTTTGGTGTTCGTTCGTGTAAATTTTATGATCAGATTTAATGCACAGAAAATTAATTCAAAATCAGACACAATAACACAGCAAATACCCTGGGAAAACCCTCCTCTTGAGGGAGAAAAACCCAGCAACAATATAACACTTATATATTGAATTGTCTCAAAAATGATCTTCTTACAAGAGGCCGATATACAGGCCCAAAATTATGCACCAAGGAGTGATGCAACACAAAACTATAATGCTGATAGAACTCAGCCTCCAATAAAATGCTCTCCTACAGAATTTCCTCTTCTAGACAATTCGCACTTCTACTTCAATGACTAATATTCAACTGGACTTAAACTTGATGATGAACAATGAGAATGCCATCAAGTATATATGCAAACTAAAGGAGTGGATGCGTCTTTTCCAAGTACCAAGTCGGCCACCATCAAGAAGATGTTTTATAGAAAATCGTGCCTCTTGCAACAAGGTCGGCCTTGATAAGACAAACGTGCCTCTTCATTAATAATTATGCTCTTAACAAATAGAAGTGTCTTCTACAGAAAATCGCGCCTCTTGAGACTCCATAAATAAAATAGCTTAGAGCTATTATTTAATTTATTCACCAATAAGATCGCTGGAAGATTATTCCAGATGTTGCATGTAACATCAACAATTCAATCTTCAATTGCCGGCGTTTGACAGGTCCTCTAAGCTAGTTGATGGATTCATTGCGGATTTGGACTAAATCTGGGATGAATCTCTTAGAAGTGTTTAACCCTAAAAATTGGTTTTGAATGCCTTAATTTCTAGGCGCTCGTGGCCTGCAGGGGCAGTTTTCTTTGCCAAAGTTAGCCATTTTTTGATGATTCTCATGATTTGCAATTTGCCCCTTTGATGAGACATTTTTGCTTGATCTGCAATTCTGGGCGTTTGATGGATCCATTGAATTGACTGATAGATTCATTGGAAACCCTGAAGAATTCTAAGAAGAGTAGTCAGTTCTTAAAACCCTAGAAAGTGTTTTTGATTGCCCTAAATGTTGGGCGCCCTTGCCTTGCATGGGCATTTTTCTTCACAAGAGTTAGTTTTTATTTTGAATTTCAACTTTCCTTTTGACTTTTGTCATTTTCCGTTCGATTTGCAATCTTCTGCGTTTGACAAGTCCTCTAAGCTGGCTGGCGGATTTGCTGTGGAGCTGGATTAAATCTGAGATGGATCTCTTGGAGGTGGCAAACCCTAAAAATGACTTTTTATTCCCTGAATCTCTAGGCGCCCCTGGCCTGTAGAGGCACTTTTCTTTTCTAGACAACCATTTTTCGATGATTTCCAACCTTCTCGTGCTTCATTCACGTGTTTGTCAATTGCGTTGATCACCGATGTTGATGTGTTGACTATGTTCACCGTTACACATGGGTGATCTACAAAAACTGAAAAATTGGCTAAGGCATTGATTGCTAGGTGCCTCCCTTGGAATAAGGCGTCTAACTTTTCTAGAGAGTTTATTTTTCGCAATTTTCAATGTTTCAAACCCCCCTCCTCTGTTCATCGTTTTTTGAGCATCTTTTGCCGTGGATTGATCTGTGCAGCATTTGAGACTTAGATTCTGACATCTGGCAGCTAGCCATCCTCCATTGATGACCTCGGAGGTCCTAACTTTCCTTCTAAAAAAGTGAAATAGACCCACCAGAGAAAAACTGAATTTTTGATAATTCTTACACGACAAGTGTGATCATGATGTAAAATCAATCAATCAAAATCAATTTGAGCCCTTTCTACAAAGATTCTATTTTTAGGGTTTTTTCAAAAAATAGGGCTTGACATGCAAAATTTCAAAATTTTCCAAAATTTTGCGAGCATTCTTTTGACAATAAACCCAGAATAACCCTATGGTCCATTTATTTATCAGAAATTTCTAAAAATAGAAAATTGCTATTTTTAGAAATTTTGACCCTTTTTGACTTTTGATGACAATTTTACAAGATTTTGACCATTTTTACCAAAATGCCTTAATGAAGCAAGAATTTTAATTTTGGGTACAACAAGATTAATCATTATTCTCTTGGCTTTCATATAGGAGATCAAATTCTAGTTTGCAATTCATAAGGATTGGAATCAATGAGGTCCTATGGCACTTTGGGAGTTTCCATTTTCAAAAGGTTCATGAAGCCTTAGAGTTCATCACTGAATCCATTGGGTTTAGAGTGACAAGATGTTCCAAAATTACATAGGTTTTGATTTAATTTGATTAGATAAAGTAGGAAGGGCCGGAATCCATTACAAAACAGCCATAGAGGCAAAAGAGAGGAGTATCACAAGGAATGAGATGAGAAAACTAAAACACTAGACACTAAGCAAAAAAGACCAGCAAACAACGAAAGATTCCCAAAGGAGAGACAAAACCAACTACCAAGAAGAGAATAGCAAAACCCAACTAAGATTTTGATTGGAGCATGGAATAAAAAAAATGTTTTGGAAAAGCCTCAAGCAAAGACAGTCAAGGTGGTTTAAACCCAAATTTCACCAAAGGCCTTCGAAGAGGGGCAAGGCTAGAATGTAATGTCCTTCCACTTTTCAAATCAACTGATGGTTTCTCAAGCACAAGTTTCCTTTTAACCATGTGTGGTGCTCCTTTTCCCTCAACAAAGTAGTCCAACGATTTGTTGTCCACCAAAGGGATTTGATGACAACCAAGGGCAATCCTAACCTCTTTCACTCCCAACATCAGCTCCTCTTGGGGCTGAGGACCATTAGAATTCATATTTTTATGAAGATCACGACACAAGGAAAAAGGCCCCATATTGTGGAAGTCGTCCACCGAGAGGTCTCATAATGGAGTTTCTGCTCCCAGACCCCAAGCCTAGAGGACAACTTAACACTGTTGAGAAGCTCAGAATTGTTGATGTGATTTTCGTGACCGCACCAACACAGAATAATGTCGCCAACGGCTACCCTATTCTCTCTTGATCAAAGTATCCAGCACGCTAAGATTGCGAGAGAGTTCGTGCGTTCAACTCCAAGGTTCCTTCAGTGCAATAGAATACCCTCAGTTGGCTCGATGTGTTTTTGCTGGTATTTCAATGGGACTTACACAATTGTTCGGCAGCTGATAGCAGACAGCAGATTAAGGGCTTTCATGTAATTCAGATGATTTGGCAGGTAAGTGCAAATTTCCTAACGCTAACCAGAAGTGAACTGAATTTAAAATGAGTGTAGGGCCTAAGAAGTTTATGCTCTATCTAAGGATGGGACGTGGGATCAATCTTGACAGACTTCGACCAAATTCTGCTCCGCCTCACGTTGGACAACTTACACAAAGTCGGTGCAATCTTCAAGGGAGTGACAAGAGGTTTTCAAATTATAACTCAACATGCAAGTACCATCAGAATGACGCATACAAACACATGAATCACAATCGAAGTTAAGTTTGTAATGTTTTCCAGTTGACCACACAAGGCAAACTTGCCGTCAACAAGCTGCTAGTGGTATGGATAAAAATGAAGCTGTCTTGACTAACACCACGAATCCACAACTATCATCTACTTGCATGAAAATGAAATTACGCTACTTTATGCTACTTGAAGTAGGAGGGATGAAGAAACCTTGCTAACTTCTTATAACAAATATGAATTCACCATTCAATGAAAGATCTTTTATTACAATAGTTTTTCGCAACAATCTCTTACAAAGTTTTCAAAGGAAAACTTTCCTTCTCCTTCAAACTACGCTATGCTAAGCTATTACAACTAAAGTGTCTCTGCCCTACTCTCTAGTCTGATCTCTAAGCTCTACTGTCTACTGAATTACAAATGAGGGGGGATGCCCCTTTATATAGCTGGCCAAGTCCAATGGACGGCCCAGATTACAATTAGATGGATGGCTCAGATCGAGCCACCTCAGCCCTAAACAAGATTCACCCTAAAAACTGCCACAAAGAAGAGGGGTAATAAATGAGCAATTAATGGCCACCATCCTCTAGAAGATTCTTGTTTTGAAATGTGTTCACACTGTTCTTGTTCTTTTTCTTGACTGCAAATTGGATAAGTCTAGTCAACATTTCTTCAATTTCCTAGATTGGTATGGCAGGCACGTTCTCAATCTTGAAACTTCAAGGCTGTAACTTATAAACTTGTTTGCATTTTGAGTTATACGAAGCACGCTGGAGAACATCTTTTGGGTCATCGAAAGACTTCACACTTGAGAGTGATTCCTCTATTTTGTTCTTCAATCTGTCATGTTGTCGGTCTTCAACGCCTAGGCCTTCATCTTTTCCTCTATCTTGGACTTGAAAGATTTTCTTGTCTTGAACTTAAACATTTCTTCTTTGCCACTTGAGTAGGGCACATACTAGGCTTCAACACTTAGCCATTTCTTGCAACCTTCTTTCATGTTTTGGGTGCAACTGAGATTTCGTGGAGGAGCCCGAAACACATAATTTCATCCCTTCCAAGGTTACAACGTTGTTTTGGGTTGTTTGCTCCATCACCTCAAGTCATCGTGCTTTGACCTCGACGTTCATCCTGCAAAACAGACAAAAGGAAGAACATCAAAACACCTCATAATACAAATTTACCTTACTCATCTGATTTTTATGCTCTGATCTTTAAGGTTTGAGTGATCTCTTCATCTGATAGGGTGCATCATTTTCCTCCAACACAACTTTTGCCTTTAAATTCCTCTTGCCTTAGAATATTCCCACATTATCATTTATCCCCCTTAGAGCACATCTGGAAACTTGAGCTTCCGTTTTCATTTCACCAGCCGAGGCGTTCACTCTGACATTTCATCCAACTCAAGAAAAATTATTTTCATGAAGAATTCGATCAATTTCACCTAGGCAACCAACCTCAAATTCATCACCTGAGGCATTTTATCTTCAAAAACATCATTTATTCTTTGCCTTAGAAATTTTTTGAATTTTCCCCTTAGAAAATTTATCAATCTGTGCTAGTCAAGAATCTCCATCCTATAGGCCTCGGCGAAGTGTGGAACACTTTGAAATCCATTCCTCATCGCAGACGTCCAATACCCAGAAGAAAATTCCTTTCAGAAAGCGTCGAATTCATGTGTCTCCAAACGAAGGGGTACGCTTAATTTTTGAATTTTAAACCTTAGAAAAATATTTTGCCAACAATTTTATTCTTCATCTTCACATTTGGGCGTATTTTCCTGCTTTGCCATGAAAATCTTCATCAACCTCACGAAGCTGACACTTTCTGACTCATCCCCACCAACTTTATTCATGCTTGAACAAATTTCATCATCCTCCTACAAGCTTGGGTGTACTTTCTCTAAGGAAGGTGGAATTTAAATATTAACATTTAGAAAAAATTTCTCACCTTATCACTAGCTTGGGCGTACTTGAGAGGTTTGGAAAGAATTTTAAATACTTGGCACTTTATATCTTCCTCCCATTCCATCTTTAATCCTTAGGCGCATTTCTCATGCCAAGGTGGACTTAACACCAACACCATTGACTTAGAATTTTTTATCACCCTCAAGGCAAGTTGGGCACATTTCCCCTATGTAGGAGGACTTACTTTACCACGCCTTGGAATATTTTCTATTTGTCCTCATCTTGCATGGCGCATTCAAGGGGTCAAGGAGGACTTAACAACGCCTTTTGTCTTTTCTCAGCTTTTTCTTCACTTGCCTTGAACGCCTTTGACTTGCCTTGACCCTTCTTCTTGTATGGTCACGTTTAGGGGTGAGAGGAGGATAACTTCATGCCTTAGATTCTTCTTGCATGCTTGATGATGAGGGCACATTTGGCATGCTGAGGAGGATATTTTAAACACTTAGAATTTTTTTTTTTTTACTTCTCTTGACATGGGCGCATTTTCAAGGGTGAGGTGGACTTAAGTCTTTGCCTTAGAAAAATTTTCAGCTTCCATCACCTTGAGGGCGCATTTAGCATGTGGAGGTGGACTTATCCAACAGTTAAAACTTTTTTTTTTATCTCCTCCTGGTGAAGTGGGTGCATTTGGCATGTGTAGGAGGATTTATCTCAACACTTAGAAATTTTTTTAACATCTTGACTTGAAGCGGGCACATTTGAGGTATGGAGCAGGATGAACCTCAACACTTAGCAATTTTTTTTTTTTTAATCACCTTCTTAGCATGAGGGCGCATTTGGAGGGGTTAGCAGGACGAATTTCTAGACTTAGAAAAATTTTCATGGCATCAAGACAGGTTGGGCGCATTTTGGGAGTGGAGCAGGATGAACCTCCAGACTTGGAAATTTTCAATCCTCTACCAGTCATCTTGGGCGCATTTAGGAGGTCAAGGTGGATAAGCTTCAGACTTAGCTTTTATTTCATCATCCCTTCTGCCAGCTCAATACTTACTATAAATAGTAAGTCCTTTGATTTTCACATCTCTGAAGCTCAAATTGATTCGAAATTTTAGCCACAGGATCCTCATGACCTAGTTGGCCTGTTCACACTGCCATCCTGAGCTGGCCTGCTATTTTTAGCCAATTTCTAAAGGTGGTTTACTATTTATAGCAATTGACTGTTTCTGAGACCTCCACAACTCCATTTGACTTGAAATTTGAATGACGTGCTCCTCATCGGATGACCTGCCTGTTCACACTGCCATCTGTTGTTGGTTTACTATTTTTAGCCTGTTTCTGGAACGCCTTATTATAAATAGTAAGTGCTCCGAATGCCTTCAAATTTTACCAGTGGATAGCTTGAAAGATGCTGATCGTAGTGGGATACACCGGTTTTCGAAAATTCTGACATTTTACCCCTCATTTTGGGTCCCGAAGCTAGAAACCCTAATTTGACTTGCATGTATATCAAATGACTTCCGTTTGACTTCGTTTTTGTTGCACTTCGCCCTGTTTGTGGTTCTGATGCACTGGGCAGGTGCCGGAACGAACCTGCTAAAAATAGTAAGTCTTTGAAAACTGGTCATCTCACTTTGCATGTCACACCACTGCGAAGCCCTTGAAAAACCCACAAGGAATCACTCGACATGCGCTGAAAACCCTGACATGCAAACCCTAAAAATAGACTCGGACGACTGAAATCTGAAAGTTATCATCTCATTTTGCATGTTATATCGTCGCTAAGGTTTCAAAAAACCCAGAAAGAATCTCCAAACATACATTGAAAAACTTCGCATATAAACCCTAAAATCTACTCCTGAACCTGAACTGCTAAAAATAGAAAGTTGTCCGTTTCAGCTCAAAATTTGCAGACGAGCAGCCTGACATGTTTTGGATGTAGTGTGACTAAGAGAACTTCAGTAGTGCTAAGAAAATGCCCTGAATTGCACACTTACTAAAAATAGTAAGTTGTCGAAACTTCATGAAATTTTGCTGGGAACCTGCTGGAAGCATGCTGACTGCAACGTCAGGCTTAGATTCCAACTTACTCCTTTTGACTTGAAATTGACCAGAAGACTCAAAACCCTAATTCTATAGACTTAGCCAAAATCTCACGTTTAAGCTCAAAGGCGGGCACACCCCGGAAAGACAGTCAACCGAAAGAGAGACAACGAGAGAGAGAGACAAAACCAAAGCCAACAGACGAGGAACGAAGCAAAAATTAGGGGTCCCCATTTTGAATGTGGTGATGTGTGAAAAGGTCACAACAGGAACCAACCTCAATGCAAACAAAAAATTTGGCATAAATAAAACTTTTTCTAGCTTTTGTGACATCATCAATAGTAATAAATTGACCAATGGCTTCAATAATGCTATGAATAATACTTTCATCCTTGATCTCCAAAGGGAGCTCTGGGAGACAAACCCAGATTGGGACCAAGTTAATTATGGAAACATCAAACCCAACATACCATCTTTGTAAATGAAGAAATACCTTATTGAGAAACTAGGGACCTCCCAAAAGAACTCGAGAGCAACTTTCGTTGGAATTGAAGAAGAAAAGAAGGAACCCATTCTTCAAAGCCTTCACACTCAAGAGACTAGAAGCAACCCAAACCTTAGACGCCCAAATATGAATATAATCAATGTTTGGTCTATGCCCCGAAAATCTTCCAACAAGAGAAGACTATAAACCAACAGTAGCTCTGTCAATCCAGTCATCAGGAATAGATAAAACAGAGTTTTGCAGAATGGGAGAATGAGGATCCACAAAAGGCGAGACCTCCACAAAGTTGCACTCCAACATCTCGTGATGGGGACGAGAAGGCACAATCTCCATTTCACACATGCTAGTAACAGAGAAAGGCAATGTGGTGGAAAGGGAGAGAAGATGATCTATTTGCAAACCCACCTCAGGCAGAGCAAAAAGATTCTTGGGAGGGGGCAGAAGAATGTAAAGAACCGAACCAATTTTTTCCAATTTTTCAATATAGCAACTCAACAAACAAGAACCCATTAGGGTTAGTTCAAATCAAACCAGTAGTTACAAATAACTCGTTGCCAAGAATGCGCACTCAATCTCAACACGAGAGAGGCTGTCGTATGGCAAGAGGATCATCAGTACATTAAATCAGAACTGCAACTGAAAGTACTCGACACCAAGTATGTGCTACCCAAATCCAAGATGGAAATGAGGTGACCATATGGCGGAGATATAAAGAAATACAAATGCAACTTCAAAATGTAAGTAGGCGGCAAGCCAGCCTCTTCCACTTATCCAGTGGGTATTACAAAACTAAAAGAGAACAAGTACAGAAAGTAAATAGGCGGCAAGCCAGCCTCTTCCACTTATCCAATGAGAAAATACAGTAAAGTAAGAGCAGAAGAGAGAATGCTAACAGTACTACTGTTCAGCTTACAAAATATAGGAAGTGTCTGCAAGAACAAGGATTAGAAGCTCTTCAACTGCTGCAATAGTAAATGTGACCTCCACCAAGCATAGTAAGACTTCCTAACACTAACCCTTCACCAAAAATGCACTTTCCAAAATCTGATATGACAGAACAACAACTTGAAATGCATAACCAGCAACCCTAGAACCCACTAAAATACTCACAATTCACTCAATACTTGTTGGAATGACATGAGACTTGATGCAAATGAAAGCTAGGATGATGACAATGAGATCCAAGCTGAGAAATGACCCACTAAATGCAGTATTATTTTTGTGCAGACTTTCCAAGACAGCCCCAAAATGGTGCAGCCAAGAAGAGGGGCGATTTTTAATTATAAAATTCTACACCTTTAAAAAATATGGAAACTCCCAAGAAGGGTCACTCCAAGCTGGAAAACACAATGGAAAACTACCCAGAATGATAATATTTTTATTTCCAAAGATATGAGCAATTCATACATTCAACAACTTCAAAATGAGATAGAAAATGCAAAACTAGAACTCCAAAATGCAAGATACTCAACTAAAATGCAAGACAAACCTATTACAAACTATCTCTCAACTAGTTGCTATCTTTCAAGCAAGAAGATGAGCCAAGCTAGGAGGCATTCATTCCTTGAAGTAGTCCCAGCACCATTTCGGCAGCATAACAATATTCAAGTCAAAAGATGATGAAATGAAGACCCAAGGCTCCCTTTTATAATTTTGAGAAGACACCTCTAGAAGCTTCCAGAAGGTGTGCCCCACTCCCCAAGATGCTTTTAGGGTTTTGACTTGACCAAATCTCCCTTCAAGATGGCGTCCTTTTTCATAAAGGCAATTTTCTTTTAATTTAAAATTATCTTCTCTCCAAAGTTGGCGTCCCACCTCCAAGAGCAATATTTGACTTTAGAAATATTAAAACTTTCCTTGATGATGCGTCCACCCATGAGGTCCCCCTTTTCAGAATAACTTAAAGTCATGAAGCTAGGCCAAGGGGTTATAACATTATAACATAACATTATTTTAATTAAAATACTTATCTCTCCAAAAAATGCATCAAAAGGCCAAAACAATATTACCAACTGAACTGCCAGAAGAGGAAAGCCTGTTGAGCTGATGCTGATTGGACCACTGCTAAAAATAGAATTTACTAAAAATAGTAAATTCAAGGAGTTGCTCAGAATGCAATGCATGCGATACGATTGCAAAGCTTTCTACCCAGAAAGAATCCGCAATCCAAAATCCCAAACTCCGAGATGTAGCCGTCATAACTTACTAAAAGTAGTAAGTCCGGAAAGTTTGCCCGACGCAGTTGCATGTCATACCTCTGTGAAGCTCTTTGAAAACCCAGAAGGAATCCAGAATCCAAACAGCCGAACTCCAACATGCAAACCCCCGAATCTTCAAAAGAACCCACCAAGTAGCCAGAAACCCTAATTCTGCTTCTGACTGGTCGATAGCACTCCAGGGATAAGCCATCAATCATAAAACAGTGTAGTGCTAAAAATGGGGACATTACAGTCCGCCCTTCCCAAAATTGCTTGTCCTCAAGCAATACCACCACAACTCCCGAAAATGTAAAACTGATCCATACCAAGACATGTATGATCCCAGGTTCCGAAGTCCGTCTCAGGAAGGACCCACCATGCCGATGCTGCACCATTCTGATCGCATCAGTGAAAACATCATGCCAATGCTGCACTAACCTTCCTTGTAATTCGAAGGTGTTACCATCCATGATACTCAAATTGAAAGATCTCAAAGGACTGAGATCAATATCATGCAACGCGTCAAGTCCAAGATGCCCAAAGTCAACAGTATCAACCATACCACTGCCAACCAGAATTCTAGGAAAGAAGAAAGATAGGCTACTCAACTCAAAATCAAACTCCTCAGCATACCTCCATATGGTAAAAAACGGAGTCATGACTGCAAATGTGACATCTGCAAATCTTCTTGCAAGGAGGAAAGCAATCCTTTGCAAGAGCTTAACAAATTCATACTCATGTCTCCACATGGAGCTACTGTGCCTCATTTGAATTATACTGATACCACCATGAAGACTACCGAAAACTCTCATAGTTCCAACCTCATGAGTCTCAGAATGATGAATCAAAACAAGTGGTAGTTCGCTGTTCTGAACCAACAATGAGAGAGAACTGTCAAAGTTAACATCACAAACCTCCATAAGACGAACTCCAAGAATAGGATAGGTGTGAAGGAGCAAATAATCTCTGCTGTTTAAGGCTGAAGTCAGCGAAATGCAATCTGATTTTAGTACTTCACACAAGGAAGAACAGCAACACCAATGAAATTTCCAAGAGTGAGTGTATGAGATAAACATTGAGTTGCAAGATAAAGCCTCAAAAATGGCAGGAAAACCCACTAGAACAATCTCCAACTGAAAATTACCACCTCTTTGACAAGTAGTGATGGGAAAACTCTCCCAAACGAGAGTAACTCCACAAGTAACATGGCTGGTCTGCCTCCAACCAGCAAGCTCATGTCCCAAAATCTGCCCTTGTCTTGGCCAAGGATCAATGTCAAGAGCAACCAACTGTTCCTCTTTCCAACCCATACTCAAAATTTCTCTCCAATCCATTTGTTGATGAACAAACCGAACCATCAAGTGGCTGGAAAAGAAGGGAACAATACCAACCAAAATAGAAATTTGATCCTTATCCCTCCAAAAGTCTTTTCCATATGTAATAAGCTCCATCAACCTATGTTGAGAATCCCAAGCATGGATACCCAACTAAAAGTGATTTTCAACATTGTGAAAAGAAATCTCAACGCACTCCCAAGTGCTAGTGAGAATCAGGTGCATTCTCTTAAAACTGATGTACCATCCAGTGAATCCTTGAAGCTTAACCATGAAAGCTTCAACAACATTGGAGTATGAAACATAGAGTGGCTTCAAATTCAACTCCTAAAACTGACTAGTATGAACCAAAACATCACTCCACCCAAGGGAGGGATTATCAAGAATGCAACCACCAAGTTCTGGTCCACTTTTTTTCCGTGCCTTCTGGATAGTAGGTTTGAAATCTTCACTCTTTGCTGCTGTAATGAAGTTACCAATAGCTACCAAGACTTGTCGCATCAACATCTTGATGTCGAAGATGTGGAAACCTCCTCGAATCAACACTTCCCATGTAGAGACTTCATCCTCAAACCCTCTTATGCATTCGCTAACAAGCAACCTTGGAAGATTATTAATCACAATTTGTGTCACATCTTCATAGAGTGAAATCAAAGCATCCTTAGATAGGAGTTTATGCTTGACCTCATGCATGGTCACTTCACTACTTGACTCATTTTTCAAAACAAAGAGAGGATTGTCATAAGTTGTTTTTGTACCCACTTCAAAGAAGGGATTGTCAAAAACTTGGAAGTCATTATTTTCATCTTGTTGATCCAAATCTGCACATGCAACTTCTGATTTTTTTGAGATGCTTTCAAGATCAAACTCCTCTTGAAGACAGTCAAGATCTCCAATCACTTGATCGATTTCTTCACCTCTTTGTGCATCCTCTTGCTCCTTGAAAAGTTTGAAATCGGCAAACTGATTCTCAACCTCTGTTAAATCCAACTGAGTTTCTTTCAACTTGTCCTTTATTGATTTAAGCTCCAGAGTAAGCTCATCAACCTTTCTCTCTTTTCCTTGGAGAACACTAAAGGACTTCTTTGCAAGTTCAATGGCATGATCCCGATCCTCCATCAAGTGTATGCAATCTGATTTCAACGCCTCCAAAGAGTCTCTGATAAGTTGCAAGTTGAGAAGAGCAACTTCATCCTTAACTCCTCTTCTTCTCTCTTCAAGTTGAGCCTTCCAGTAGAGATCTTCAATCAAACTGTGAGTGCGATCAAATTGGGATAGAACTCGCACTTCCCTCTTAAATGACCCTTTGACTTGATCTTCCCAATCAAGAATATGCAAAGATGGCGGATTGTTGGTAGGCTGATTTTCAAAATCAGAACTTTGTTTTGTGTCTTTGTGGCCATTATAGCTGTTCCATCTTTTGTGTCTTTCACCATCAACTAGAGGAGAATGCTCAATGTCATGGAGAGGAACACATTCCACAATTTCTTTGACCCTAAGTTTGCAATCAACTTTATGCACTGAAAAATCAGATTCGTGCTTAGTAACACCTTCAAACTCTACCTCTTCAAGAGCTATAGGGTCTTCTAGCTCTTCTTCTTCATCACTGTCTCCTTGATCAAACATTATGCTAGCATCCAACTTGCTCAATGGATCATAATCATCCGCTGTTCGGAAAGTTTCCGTAGAAACATTTTCTTCTTTAGTGGCTGCAAGCACTTCAAAGAGTTCATTATGGAGCTTCATTGAACACTCTTTTTCTTCAAAGACAACTTACTTTCCAAAGGCTACCACATAGTTTGCAATGCAATTTGATTTTTGTTCTTCATCAGGATCAAAGGGAAATTCATCCCACAACGGTTCTCTTTCAGACCTTGGTGCCAACCCACCCGGATCCCAAATGCTAGTGGGTTGATTAGGATGATCAACCGGAAAAAGCTTATCATGCTCCTCCTGAAGTGATGACTCCTTAAATAAGTCAACTACCACATAACTTAAGCTGATAACATCAAAATTATTTTTCTCCAATGGCTTAGTTTGCTGCTCAAACCCAAGGTCACCACCATAGTGAATTGAAAAATTTTCAATGCTTGCTGTTTTGAAAACTTCACTATCGTTATCTTCTTTATGCGGAAGTATTACACTGATGTCTTTGTGTAGAACTTCTTGAGAAGTTGGGACAGCAACTTGAAGAGAATCCATCTTTACCAAATCGTCAACATGATTTGGTATGAACCCTTTGGAATCATCTCCATCTTCATGACCATTAATCTTTCTTGCATCTTGCTCTAATTTCTCGAAAAGTGGTTTCAATTTCTCCTCACATTGATTAAACAACTCCTTAATCAGCATAGCAGCAATAGGAGAACCCTCTTCTTCATGTTTGTATGCGTACAAGAGGAAGGATTGGACACTAGGTGGAATTTTATCAGCCTCATTAATAGTGAGAACAAGAATATTATTCACAGCTGCAATAAAATCCTGTTCCTATTTGCTCCAAGCGGATTTGA